>ML299414.1:26329-108287 GCA_005239495.1 Nicotiana undulata
GGCTCAACTTATCATTCGAGGACGGATGATCCTAAGTGGGGGATAATGTAACACCTCAGAAAATTTTGAAGTACTTAAGCGCTATTAAGAAAGTTGATGTACGTTAATTATATTATTTTATGTGCACATGAGACTATTAATATTATGGATATCAATTAAATATGATAATAAGTGTACGAGGCATATTATAAGTGATTTGGGATCTAAGGAGAGGCCTAAGTCTAAGCCAAGTTGGAAAATTACATGATAGACTAAAGTTCCAAATGAGTACGCACAAGATCAAACTTTGGATGTGAATGTATAAATATATATAATGAGTTATGTGATAAACAATATATCAAATTAAATATCATCGAGTCTAGTTTCTAAAGCTTCAAACCGTTCATCATTTTGACACTCCTACAAGAAGTTATGACCAAATTACCAAAAGCTGGCAGAATTTTACACTACCGCGCCGTCCCACCCTGTGGAAAATTCCAGAATGTTTCCAAATTTCGTTTCTAAACACATTTTTCACTACCACGCCGCCCCATGCGCCATGGCTGTGCAAATACTTCATTTGGACGGATTTTGGAGATCTTCTCCACTCTCTCAAGACCACAAACTCCTCTCTTCTTCAAGGTAAGAAATCTCCATTATCTTGGTGTGAAATTTCATTATTTCTACACTTGTATTGATGAAATATACACATAAAATACTTAGATATTCAAGAAATTTCTTCAAGAAATCAAATTAGGGTTTTGCAAGATTTCTTCCAAAAGATTGAAATTTGGTTAGTGTGGTGGATCATTGTAGTATTATTAAGGGGCGAAATTCAGATTTGAGAAATCTGGAGGTGGTTTCACTCGCGAAGATCATTTAAAGTATCGGATTAACTTTGACAAGTAAGTATCTTGCCTAATCTTGTGTGAGGGAAACTACCCCTTAGGCATTGGGTCTTATTTGGAATTTGTGTGATTGAAAACCACGTACGTGAGGTGACGAGTACATACTTGATTTATATGTGCAAATTATATCAGTTAAAATTCGTAGACACTCTTATGTATTAAATTAAAAAATTGTTGGAACTTATTAAATCCCTTATTTTTCATGCCTCATTCCTTGTTTGCTGAGGTTATTTTTATATGCTAAATTTGTGTGATTGTTACTTGAACTTTTATGTGAATTTTGTGTGTTTGTCGATTTGATGTTTCCTGGAAATAATTATATTATGGAGTTTTTCATCTTCAAATAATTAATTAAGTCTAAATTGAGGTATTAATATATTTATCAAAAATTTGGATTTAGGAAAGTTTAGTCTTATGCTAAGTTATTTTCCCATCCTTATTGTCGTTTTTAGGTTTTATATACGGTGTGTGGAGCCTTGGGCTATTTGTTGTGAAATTAATTGATTTAGTTGTATTTTTGGAATTGGTTGTGGCCTATGAGAAAAATGTGATACGAAGTGAATGTGTGGTATTGTCGTGATAGTTTTCTGTGTAAATTGTTGTTTGGGTTACTGTTATGCGGCGTATAAGGGTGACATTCCACTGTTGATATTATGTGGGTATAAGGGTGGCATTTCACTATGGTTATGTGTGTTAGGATATTGCCTGGGCGGAGAGATAAGAGTGGATGTTAAACGGAGAGATAAGGGAGGCTAATATATGAGCGATAAGGGTGGCTATTATAGGAGTGATAAGGGTGGCTATAGGAGATATAAGGGTGGATATTGTCAGGGATGATACGTAATGAGGTGAGGATATTGTATTGGTGATTTTTATGAGATGTTGTGATTTACTTGTGATTTCCTTCATATCATGTGCAACTTATTTTTGTTAATTCAGCAAATTTGATAACATTAATATATATGTTAAAATTATGAGCATGTGGGCATTGCCGGGCGGATTATGATATGGGTACGAGGTGCCATGGATAAATATTATGATTTTATTATTGGCGCGTGAGTTGTCCGTGCAGTTATGATATGAAATATGGGCATGAGGTGTCGTGGTTATATAATGAAAATGATATTGGCACGTAGTTGTCCGTGCCGTTGTGATAGAGATATTGGAACGAGGAGTCGTGGAAATATGAAAGCGGACTCAGACCCGTATTCTTGATTATGAAATGAGGTGTCACAAGGTGACTTTTATTTGAAAGCGTAATATTCGAATGATAATTATTTGAACGAAGTATATTCGAAATATATTTATTGGAAATGAGTATATTCTAAAGATTATTATTTGAAAAGATTATAGGTTAAGGATTTACATATGAAGGACTTGATTAATTGGTTGTACTTGTATACATTAGTTGTTGAGCAATGTTCATAGTGTTCTTGTTTCCCTGCTGTTTATATCACTGGTTGATTATTGCTGTTATCATTGCTATGTTTTTCCCTTCTATTTTGTATGCTATATTGCACATGTTATTAGACTAGTGAGTGTCTTGATTGTACCTCGTCACTACTCCACCGAGGTTAGTCTTGATACTTACTGGGTACCGACTGTGGTGTGCTCATACTACACTTCTGCACATTTTGTGCAGATTCAGGTACTGGAGATATTGGACTCGAACGGAGTTAATGTGTTGATAGTAAGATTCAAGATAGAGCTGCTTGGTCTCCGCAGTCCCCTGGAGTTTTTCTATTTTATTGTACTGTTAATTATTATTCAAACAATATTGAGTATTCAATCCTTGAGATCATTTCATGTATTCAGTCAAAGTTTGTGACTCGATATTACCAGTCTTGAGAGGTTGTTTGAATATTTACGTTGTTGGTTTTGACACTTGTATTAGATTAATAAAAAAAATAGCTTGATTTGTTATTATAGTCGGCATACATAGTCTTAGAGACTAGGTGCCATCACGACACCTGTGGTGGAATTTTGGGTGGTGACATTAAACTAGACTATATCTTTAGCGGTGATTCCAATAATGAAATCAGCATGAGCATATTCCTTGACGTATTGAACGTGTAACTTGTCAACATTGTGCAACTTCAGATAACCGAGAAACGTCTCTACATCTTTAGAATCAGATAGTGCGTCTTGGCCTCCATAACGATTTTCATCCGATTTCATGACATCAATTTTTGAAACTTGAAAAAATTCGTCCACAAATTGTGACTGGTTAAACAGGAAAGCAGGGCAATAACAATTGAAATTGCAGAGTAGGCCCAATTGAATTCTATGAGTCACGAAAGATTTTAGTAGAGTCTTGTGGATCGGTACAGATACGTATGTACTTATATTTGAGAGGCTACAGAATTATTAGGAAAGTTTCACTTCTTTCATTCCTGTCGTGCGAAATTTATTGATTTCGGAGTTTGAGCCGTTATATTTCTATTCTCTCACAGATAGTGAGGACACGCGCTATCGGGTCAACTGGACAGACACCCGCGCCCCCTGGTAGAGCCAAGAGAGGTCGGGGATGAGGTAGAGGCCGAGGAAAGACACTTGTCGTAGCTAGAGCACCTGTCAGATGAGCAGTTAAGGAGACGCCAGTGGCTCCAGTTGGGGTACAGGCACCGGAGGCGCCTGTTGTTACCCCCAGACTTCAAGAGACGTTAGCGTAGTTCCTGAGCATGTTTGGTACATTGGCTCAGACATGATTGATCTCTGTTGCACCAGTTACTTCTCAAATTGGGGAGGATCTTAGACTCCCACCTCCCGCACTTCAGAGCAGCGGGTTCGCATTGGTCAGGTTCCGGGTGTGGTTCCGGCACAACCCTTTATTCTGGTTCAGCCTGAGGTCAGGCCAGGGGAATCAGAAGAGGAACATAAGAGACTTGAGAGGTTTAAGAGGTATAGTCCACCTACTTTCAGTGGCACAACTACAAGGGATGCCCAAGGATTTCTAGAAAAGTGTCACCGTATTCTCTACACCATGGGTATTGTGGAGGTGAGCGGAGTTGCATTTACTACATTTCAAATGTCAGGAGAAGTGTATCGATGGTGGAAAGCTTATGAATAGGGCAGACCAGCCGATGCAACACCACGACTAGGGCTCAAATTTCAGAGATATTTTTGAAAGAGTTTGTTCTCCAAATTCTCCGGGATGCATGGCGCACAGAGTTTGAACGGGTTCGCTAGGGCACCATGATGTTGTCAGAATATGCTATCAGGTTAAGTAAGTTAGCCCGACATGCACCTATCTTGGTACCTACAGTTAGAGAGCGGGTCCGAAGATTCATTGAGGGGCTCGATTATGATCTTAAAATATGCATGGCTCGAGAGTTGCAAACTGATACTCCATTTCAACAAGTAGTGGATATTGCGAGGAGGATTGAGGGTGTTCTAGGTGAGGAAAGGGATTCTAAGGAGGCCAAAACGTCTCGAAGCTCCGTAGGGTTTAGTGGATTTTACTCTTCAACAATGGCCCATTATGACGCAGGCTCGAGTAGTCGGCTACCTCCATCCGCACATCATATTACTCGAGGTGCTCCAGTAAGTTCTTATAGTGCACCACCGACACGAGATTCCTACAACGGTTATTCTAGTTATTCGGCACAAATTCAGAATGAGCAGCCGCGACCACAGAGGGGTTGCTATGAGTGTGGTGATACTAGGCACATCATGAGAGATTGTCCCAGACTTGGGATAGGCAAATTTTATCAGTTCACTCAAGCTACGGACCCCATTTCAGTTACTACTCCACCTACATATCAAGTTAGGGATGGAGGACAGACGAGTAGAGGGTGCCCTAGAGGGGGAGGCCCGATCCGTTGATATACTTGCAATGGTATGGCACCAGATGGTGTCGTTACAGGTATGACCTTGATTTCTTATAAAGGAATATTTTCTTAACTCAACTTTGTTCTGTATATCGACCTGAGTCCTCCTATTATGCTCCGCTTATGGGTGAGCTTCGTAATTTTGTGACCCACTTATATGTTTATCCATGTTGGGAGATTTTATAATTTTAGCCCGTGTCTATCATTTTTATTTTGTACACTATTAAGGGTTATAAGCCCAAAAGCGACTTTCTATTACTCACTACAGTGGGGTTTTGATACGATTTCGAAATAATTAATTTCAGTTGAATTATATGTCCTATTGGTATGGGGGGGGGGGGGGGGGGGGGGGGGGTTTCATTATGTGTGTGAAAAATTGTTTACGGAATTTATAAAAAAAAAGAGAAAGGAAAGAAAGGGAATAGACAATTTCAGTTGGCACAATGTGCAAAATACTTGTGATTCGGAGTTTAGGACGAGATCCTCGCATTTTTATATGATGTAAAATATTTAAACTAGGCTATGAGCCGTGGTGGAAGTTATATAAGGACAAGGTCCTTGTGGTGAAAATTTTATGAGTTTAAATTCTCCCTTTGTGAAATTAAATTACGGTATAGTATTAATAAGGAGTCAGACCTGTTAGGCTTATTTGATAATTCTTTTAGGTGTTTCTGTGCATATTTAGCCATATTCATGTTGTAATTATTGAGTTTTAGCTCACGGGGTGAGTGTCCAGATGACGTTAAATGTGACTCGTTAAATCGGGTAAATAATTATGAGGTCTTTATGCCTCGTTGTTAGTAAAGTGAAGGTTTGAAATGAGAGTTTTGCTAACATGATGTTAATTGGTGATGTTGTAGTCGATTATGAACAACTATTAAGACCAGATATGTGGTTATGAGCATACATATGATATGTTTCATGTCCAGATATTATTATGATAATGGAGTGCTTGTAATTCTGAGCTTAATGTGATTGATATATACATTGTGGTGCTTTGTTGGGTTGTGGATATGTTATTAGGAGTTGTTTTGGTGTTACTCTGGCAGGTGGATAGACCCAATTACAAGGGTGACTCTGCCGAAATTTCTGAAATATTTGGGAGTTAGTAAAATTTGGGAGATTGAGATGTGAAAAAGAAGAGATAAGTTATGATGTGTGTTTGGGGCGGGCTCAACTTCTCATTCGAGTACGAATGATCCTAAGTGGGGGAGAATGTAACACCCCAGAAAATTTTGAAGTACTTAAGCACTATTAAGAAAGTTGATATATAATTATATTATTTTATGTGCACATAGGGACTATTAATATTATGAATATTAATTGGATATGATAATAAGTGTACGAGTCATATTATAAGGGATTTGGGGTCTAAGGAGAGGCCTAAGTCTAAGCCAAGTTGAAAAATTACATGATAGACTAAAGTTCCAAATGAGTACGCACAAGATCAAACTTTAGATGCAAATATCTACATATATATAATGATTTATGTGATGAAAAATATATCAAATTAAATATCATCGAGTTTAGTTTCTAAGGCTTCAAACCGTTCATCATTTAGACACTCCTACAAGAAGTTATGACTAAATTACCAAAAGCTGGCAGAATTTTATACTACCGCGCCGCCCCATGCGGTGCCTCTGTGGAAAATTCCAGAATGTTTCCAAATTTCGTTTCTAAACACATTTTTCACTACCACGCCGCCCCATGTGCAATGGTTGTGCAAATAATTCATTTGGATGGATTTTGGAGATCTTCTCCACTCTCTCAAGACCACAAACTCCTCTCTTCTTCAAGGTAAGAAATTCCCATTATCTTAGTGTGAGATTTCATTATTTCTACACTTGTATTGATGAAATATACACATAAAATACTTAGATCTTCAAGAAATTTCTTCAAGAACTCAAATTAGGGTTTTGCAAGATTTCTTCCAAAAGATTGAAATTTGGTTAGTGTGGTGAATCATTGTAGTATTATTAAGGGGCGAAATTCAGATTTGAGCCGTCCGGAGGTGGTTTCACTCGCGAAGATCATTTAAAGTATCGGATTAACTTTGCCAAGTAAGTATATTGCCTAATCTTGTGTGAGGGAAACTACCCCTTAGGCATTGGGTCTTATGTGATATTTGTGTGATTGAAAACCACGTAGGTGAGGTGACGAGTACGCACTTGGTTTATATGTTCAATTATATCAGTTAAAATTCGTAAACACCCTTATGTATTAAATTGAAAAATTGTTGGAATTTATTAAATCCCTTATTTGTCATGCCTCATTTCTTGTTTGCTGAGGTTGTTTTTATATGCTAAATTTGTGTGATTGTTACTTGAACTTTTATGTAAATTTCCTGTGTTTGTCGATTTGATGTTTTCTAGAAATAATTATATTATGGAGTTTTTCATCTGCAAATAATTAAATTGAGGTATTAATATTTATCGAAAATTTGGATTTAGGAAAGTTTAGTCTTATGCTGAGTTATTTTCCCATCCTTATTGTTGTTTTTGAGATTTTATATGCGGTGTGTGGAGCCTTGAGCTATTTGCTGTGAAATTAATTGATTTAGTTGTATTTTTGGAATTGGTTGTGGCCTATGAGCAAATTGTGATACGAAGTGAATATGTGATATTGTCGTGATAGTTTTCTGTGTAAATTATTGTTTGGGGTATTGTTGTGCGGCGTATAAGGGTGGCATTCCAGTGTTGATGTTATGTGGGTATAATATGTGGGTATAAGGATGGCATTTCACTATGGTTATGTGTGTTAGGATATTGCCTGGGCGGAGCGATGAGAGTGGCTATTAAACGGAGCGATAAGGGAGGCTAATATAGGAGCGATAATGGTGGATATTATAGGAGTGATAAGGGTGGCTATAGGAGAGATAAGGGTGGCTATTGTCAGGAATGATACGTAATGAGGTGGGTGGTGATTTTTATGAGATGTTGTGATTTACTTGTGATTTCTATTATATCTAGTGCAACTTATTTTTGTCAATTCAGAAAATTTGATAACATTAATATATATGTTAAAATTATGAGCATGTGGGCATTGCCGGGCGGATTATGATATGGGCACGAGGTGCCAGGGAGAAATATTATGATTTTATTATTGGCACGTGAGTTGTCCGTGCAGTTGTGATATGAAATATGGGCATGAGGTGTCGTGGTTATATAATGAAAATGATATTGGCACGTAGTTGTCCGTGCCGTTGTGATAGAGATATTGGCACGAGGTGCCGCGGAAATATGAAAGTGGACTCAGACCCGTATTCTTGATTATGAAATGAGGTGTCACAAGGTGACTTTTATTTGAAAGCGTTATATTCGAATGATAATTATTTAAACGAAGTATATTCGAAATATATTTATTGAAAAGGATTATATTCTAAAGATTATTATTCGAAAAACTTATAGGTTAAGGATTTATATTTAAAGGACTTGATTTATTGGTTGTACTTGTATACATTAGTTGTTGAGCAATATTCATGGTGTTCTTGTTTCCCTGCTGTTTATATCACTGGTTGATTATTGCTGCTATCATTGCTATGTTTTTTCCTACTATTTTGTATGCTATATTGCACAAGTTATTAGACTAGTGAGTGTCTTGATTGTACCTCGTCACTACTCCACCGAGGTTAGTCTTGATACTTACTAGGTACCGACTGTGGTGTACTCATACTACACTTCTGCACATTTTGTGCGGAGCCAGGTACTGGAGATATTGGACTCGAACAGAGTTAATGTGTTGATAGCAAGGATTCAAGATAGAGCTACTCGGTCGCCGCAGTCCCCTGGAGTCTTTCCATTTTATTGTACTGTTAATTATTATTCAAACAATATTGAGTATTCGATCCTTGAGATCATTTCATGTATTCAGTCAGAGTTCGTGACTCAATATTACCAGTCTTGGGAGGTTGTTTGAATATTTCCGTTGTTGGTTTTGACACTTGTATTAGATTAATATTAAAAAAACTTGAATTGTTTATTATAGTCGGCTTAGGTGCCATCACGATACCTGTGGTGGGATTTTGGACTGTGACATTAAACTAGACCATATCTTTAGCGGTGATTCCAATAATGAAATCAGCATGAGCATATTCCTTGACGTATTGAACGTGTAACTTGTCAACATCGTGCAACTTCAGATAATCGAGCAACGTCTCTACATCTTTAGAATCAGATAGTGCGTCTTGGCCTCCATAACGATTTTCATCCGATTTCATGACATCAATTTCTAAACTTGAAAAAATTCATCCACAAATTGTGACTGGTTGAAGTTGAAAGCAGGGCAATAACAATTAAAGATTAGGCATAATTGAATTCGAATTTTCAACTCTACATATGTACATAAGTTAAGATATGAGGGATTAGATTCTCTAAATCACTAAATATAAGTTCAATCAGGAGAGAAAGGGGAGAGAGGAGAGAAAGAAGGAAAAGGGTATAACTAAATCCCTTGATTGAAGACACAAATATTGGATTTGGAGCCTTTTAAGGTGGATTGATATATTTTGTAACTAAAATATGTTTAGGTCGGGTAAATACCAAAACATGGATATTTTTGGTAATAAGGTTTCAAATAGTGTAGAAGAATGAAAAAATCCCTAATTTATTTAACAAACAAACTCCCCTAAGAACCTTTACATCTTGTTTGGATGGTTGTTATATATCGTATAATGTATCGTATAATTATTCTATTGTATTGTATTGTATCGCTTTGATGTATACAGTATATGGGTAGATTGTATTGCTTGTCGTTATTTTATGATGTCATGCATCAACAATGTAAATAATAAATCTGCAATATTATAAAGAAAAAGTAAGATACGAGTATAGCCGTCAAAATGGGTTTGGCCCGTGAGGCCAGCCCAACCCAGCCCGTTACTTGGGTATGGTCGGGCTAGGATTTTTTGAGCCATTTAAAACTGAGGCTTATAAGCCCGGCCCAAGTCAGCCCGCTGACCCTTGAGGCTTGACCGAGGATAGGTGTGGGCCGGCCCGTGGATCAAAAATTAATTAAATTTTAAATCAATTATTTAATATCTTGAAAAAATTAAAAACTAAAACTAAAACTATAATCTTCATTCCCCAACCCTAGATTGCTCACTTATCCTTCCATATCAATTAGAATTTAGATTTTTGACATGCATGTAATATGACGAAATTAGTTTTTCTTTTGCTTAAATAATAACGAACTCGAAAAGTTTCAAGGTAATCAATAATGATCTTTTATCAAAAGAAAAAATTATTTTTTAAGTCGCCAATGATCTATTTGGATTACCTTAATATATTATTAATATTTAAACTGCTCTAATTATAGAAAAGATCAATTTTAAAATACACACAAAAAAATTGACCACTAGCAAATTCCAGAAATTTTAAATTTTTTGTGGATTATAATGATGAAATCAACAAATGATGTTAATCCTAAATTAAAAGCTATCAGCATATAAACTTATTGAAGCAATCCTGAATCTGAGAAAAATGAAAGAAAAGTATTAAGAAAAATATGCATGTAACTTTAAAAAAGAAGAGCTAAAGATATAGAGAATTTGCATTTCAATTACGAGATTCCTCATCCAATATCAAGTTTTTTGTACGCTCTAAGCAAATAGAAGTTGTTTACATGATTAATCGACCGTATTACAAAATATATTTAAGGATTTAAAGAAATTCTTTTTTCTAAAAAATATTGAAAGGTCGACCCGCCCTAACCCGCGACCCTCTTAGGTCTTGGTTGGGCTGACTATTTTAAGGCTCATTCATGTGGCGGTCCGGCTTGTCCTAGCACACCAAATTTAAAAGCCCACGAGGCTAGAGTTGGTCTGGTCCGTTTTGACAGTTCTAGATACGAGATAATATTATATAAATAAAAAGGTAGGGTAAAGGATAAACTAGGATTATCTAATAATAAAAAAGGACAATATGAGAGGGAGAAAAAAAAAACAACATGACCACACCAAATCAATCGTTCCATAACGTGACATTTTTCGTTGTTACATAACAACAAATTTAATTGAAAATTGAAATAATATAATACAATTTAAATAACAATAAAAACAAACACAATATTTAAAATACCAATATGTAATAATAATCCTAACAAGGTGTTAGTTTCCAGAAGAGGGAATGATATGACCAAATCTTGGCTGCATGAAAGAAGTTTCTCCCTCATTTCCTTTCTTATTACTCCTTATCCGACTTATATGCAGAGAAAATAATAGATGAAGTTCATCAGGGCCGTCCATTTATAAGTTTCCTCATTTCCATTTATGAAAACGATATCTTCTGACTTTGACTAGCAGTGAAAATGACTTAATTTATTCAAGACTTCCCGCCTACCAAGAAGGAAAATCATTAGGATATTTAAAAACCTAAGAACAACACGTTTCTTTAGATCAATAATATATATTCATTCCTAGCTGCACTTCAACTCTGCAACCAAAGAGTTTTCTTTTTCAGCACAAAGGTGAGAGCTATGACAAGTCTAGTACTAAAAACCCCATTGCGTTTTAGCAAAAGGGTCGATAGATACGAGCCGTTGGATCAATCAAAAAGCCACGAGCCGTTGGATCAATCAAATAGCTGTCAGAGAACAATAATGAAGTTACAGAAAAGTCGAAGACATCAGAGAAATCCAATTATGTTGAGTTCATTTAGTTACAGAAGGAAAAGGCATATATTCTTGCAAAGTTATAAATTGGAATCGTCGAAAAGTTTGAGGAATAGGAAATTGAAGAAATTTGTTGTCAAAATGAAATCTGCAATGGTTTCTGTTTTGTCTTTTATGAGGATTCATACTATGAAATCTTGTAATTCTAACTCTGCAATTTCTGAAGCTTCTCCTGCTCGAGTCATAAGGTGTTGTTGATGAATTCCTTTTTTTTTTTTCTTTCCCTTTAGATTTATTCTTTTTGACTTTCTTAATTTAATTCTTTGCTCTTATTGTTTGGAATAGCAAAACTTCATATGTAATATCCAAATTTCTCGTTTCATAATTCTAGTAGTGAATTATTCCTTCTGTTCCAATTTGCTTTAAAATATTTTCTTATAGGTTCGTTCAATAGAGAACGACGTATATTCATTGTTGAAAAAAATTAATTTTAAATTACCTAATGTATCATGTATGGATCAAAATCTGATCAAAAGAATTCTACTTAAGGAAGAACAACTACGATCGAGCCGAAGTTATGTGCAGGAAGCAATACTGGCGAGTAGTTCAACTACGATCGAGGTCGAGCACTCGGATCGACCCAAACGGCTAGTTCAACACTTAGAAATTTTAGAGGACTAGCTTTAGTGTACATGCGTTGCACGTGTTCTTATGTCTATTAATAAAAAGTGTATAAAATTTAGAATAAGAATGAACTATGTGTAATAACTAATAACATTCGATATCGAGATAAATGTTATATGTATATAATTAAGAGTAAGAAAATGGGGTATTATCACTTTTAGTCTGCGCCAGAAACTATTTACATTAGTAGCCGAAAAGTGTATAAAATTTGTATAATTTTTGTATATAACATACATAATATATATACATACAAAAAATATATATTTTTGGTTATTATTTTGAGAGCGGCTATACAGTGTCATTTATCCTAAGGAAAAGTTCTCCATATTTTTTTTATATTAAAATACTAAAATTATACACAATTAGGGCGTGTTTGGTACAAAGAAAACATTTTTTGAAAAATATTTTCTAATTTTTCCATGTTTGGTTGGCTTAAATATTTTGGAAAACATTTTCGTTATGAACTCATTTTCCTCCAATTAGAGGAAAATGTTTTCCTTATCAAGAGAAGAGAAAATATTTTCCAAAACTCCTTCTCAACCTTCCCCACCCTCACCAATCCACCCCCTCTCTCCAAAAAGGCTTTTTTTTTTTTTTTTTTCAAATTTCAGTTTTTTCATTACCATCCACTCTCCTACCCCTCAACCCCTCCTCCCCCGGGAATTTTTTTTTACCTTATTTTTTTTGCAATTTCAAATTTCTGTTTTTTCGTTTTTCTACACCACCCACCCCCAACCATCACTCCCCCCACCCCGCATAAATTGTTTGTTTTTTTTGTAATTTCAAGTTTCTGTTTTTTATTTTCGTTGTTCTGCACCCCCCCCCCTCCCCGAAAAAAATACTTTTTAAATATATTTTTCAGTTTAGTTTTTTTATTTTTCGGTTTAAAGGTTGAAAATAAAACAAGTTTCAAAGTTATGAGTTCTGAGGTTTATGTGTTTGGAAGTTTATGGGTTCGAAATTTTGCGGTTTCGAAAGTTTAGCGGTTCGAATGTTTATGAAATTTGTGGGTTCGGAAGGTTGTTGGTTCAAAAGTTTATTGGTTCATGTTTATTATATCTAAATTATTTATGAATACTCTTGAGAAGTCATTTTCCTTTGCGTACCAAACACCGGAAAATGAATAAGATTACTACTTATTTTCCAGAAAAATATTTTCTTGAAAAATATTTTTCACGAAAAATATTTTTCGTTATACCAAACACACCCTAAGATATTAGTTCAATGAAAATTTATAAAATCAATTGAAATATTCAACATATAAAATATTAATGGCAGTTACCATATCTAACATGGAATATATATTTATGTTGATATATTCACTTCTCATAATTGTTAAATTTTTACCACTAATAAATTTATTCTAATATAATCTAAATGGTTAATTATATTTAAGAAAAAAAAAAAGTAGACAAACCTAACATGTACTTTACGCATACGAAGAAGTTTACCATAAAAAGATATAATGCCATTATTTTTTTATTAATTGAAAAGATCATAAAATTAGGAAATGTTAAGGACTTCTTAACTAATTCAAATAAGCTTTGATTTAATAAAAAAATTGACTTGATATTAAGGTCCTAAATATTAGGATTTAGGAATGCAATTTAAATTATAATTTTATCCAATATAAAATTGATTTTAAAGGTAAAAAAAGCGAATAACATTTCGCTAAGGGCCTTCTGCTTTTAATATAGTATAGATTATTCTACAAGATATTCTAGAAACTGGAGTACTACGGTTAAGGACCGCTGGGTACGAAAAGTGTTTTGTATAAGTAGCAGGAAAAAGGGTAACGAAAGAGGGGTTGGTTCTAGAAAAAATACAGACACAACTCTTTTAGGAAAAGGATGGTCTATCACCTTACGCCCTCCGCCGAAGGGGAGAAAAGCCTTAGGATTCTAGTATTCGACTATGGTTCAACTTTATCACACAAGAGGGGATCCACCTTGTTCAAGATTTGGTGAATCTTTTCCTTTATTCACATTTTGTTGTCATTTGATGTTATTCAAATCACAGTATTTTTCTCGTATTATAAAATCCGATCATGAATGTAGCTGATATTTGTACTCCACTATGCTTTTCCTATCCTGTCATTTATCCCAGATCTGGAATTAATTATCTTTGACTACGATTTACCCTCTATCTTCTTATACAATTAGTTTAACAAAAGGCTTAAAACTTTTTGGTCAAACAATTTGGCGCGTCTGTGGGGATTTTCTAGCCAAAGTTAGTTTCCTCTAGATCTAAATTCAGTTCTAGCTCCACTTTCTGTTCTTTGTAGCATCATCCTTTCGTTACGAACGCAAACTTGAGAAACTCGTAGGCAAGCTGAAAACAACGTTTTGCTGTAGTACTGACTTTGGTATGTGATCACGCTCAACTGTGTCTTATAAAAATACTAAGCGGGCGTTGCAAATATAATATGAGTATTTAGCCCAGAGTCGAATTCCACAGGGAATTAACCTATCAATTATTATTGTTAGACTACTCGATTCTCAATAATCAATTTTCCAAAGGTTATGAATATCACTTTTCGGTATTTTTACTACTACAACTGAGTGAAATTAAATAAACTAAAAGACAACTAATATTGAGGTGTAAGCAGATGCAATAAGGATCTAAGGTTATGGTTTCCCCCGTTGATGAAATCTCTTCTTGTATATTTTCTATAGTTTGGCCTAATTATCTCTATCAATCATGAACATTCATGCTATCATAAATCTCTCTCGAGTAATTATGGTAATCTACTAGACGCACTCTCTCGAGCTACGCTAGCTAACTTGTATTATAGTTCACTTTAGATTGCACTCAAGGTATCGTTATCTCTAATCCAGCCTTTAAACCCTCTGTTATGGATCTCTCATATACTTTGGGAGTGATGTTGTTCAACAATTACCTAAATATGCATTCTCTCTCGAGTAGATACACACTAAATAGGAACATCTAATTGAGGGCCCTTCAATCAACTACAACAAGAACGTAGTAGAACAAACAGAGATGAAAATCAAGAAAATTATATTAATATAATAATAAGTTCATCCTCAACGGGTTCCACCAGAACTTTAGACTAAATAAATTAGCTACTCATGATCGTAGTAATCAAATCCAAAATAACTTGAATAATTAAATTACAGAGTAAGGAATAAATGATGTAAAAATCAATGTTTTGATCTTCTGAGTAGTGTTCCACGATATCCTCTTGTCTCCAATAGCAAAAGTCCCTCAAAGTTGTATTTTTGGGTCTATTTATATGTTTTGGGACAAGCCCTAAACGTGTAGGTTACTTCTAGTCAAACCGGAAAACACTTAAAGCCTTTAAAACTCAGATTGGGCTTGATCTTGGTCCGGGCGTTACATGGAAAACGCCTGGAAAACTCCAGGTTAAACCTGGCTTTACATGGAAAACGCCTGGCTAAGGCCAGGGTCAGCCTGACTTTAGATGGAAAATGCTTGGCTAAGGCCAGGGTCAACCTAACTTTAGATGAAAAACGTCCGGCTAAGGCCAGGGTCACTCCTTTTGATTCTTGAGCACATTTTCGATGTTTATGCATCCATTTAGCTCGGCTTCCATCTCCAATTCACCTACACATGAGATAGACTCTATTATTCTCAAACAAGGTATATTTTTACCATTAAAGCACATAAAATGTAAGGCACATAATGAGTTAAACCATGAATTATAGCCACACATCAGTATGTCATGAGTGTAAATTGTTAGGGTGGGATTACGGTCATTGTGTGCTAAGCACGTCCGCAATCCTGTTGCCATGTTAATGCTAGACATCAACTTATATCTTATATATGCTGCCCTCTCTTTTAGAGAGGAATAATAGCTAGCTTGTTGTGTGACTCTTTGAAACGATAAACTCTTCATACCCTTATGTTTATGATATGACTTCAAACTTGTGTTTTGTGCATCCAAGATTGGGTTTGGATAAAAACATGTCCAGATCAGGACTGGTACTGGAACTCGAGGTCTCGACAGGCAAAGTAATTCGCCAGTCCATGAGAAGCCCAGATATGACTAACAACGAAGCCGAGCATGAGGACGCGATTGCATGTCAAAAGTTGGCACTCGAGTACGGAGCATAACAAGTCGTCCAACGATGCGACTCTCAGCTTGCTGCAAATCAAGTCACAAGGACTTTCATATCAAGGAATAAGAACTGCACAAATACCAGGCCGAGGTCTGCAAGATGTTGCCCAAGTTCGATAAATGACAGCTCAACCAAATCCCTCGAGCACGGAATGCCGAAGAAAACGACCTTGCCAAAACGGTAGCGGTCACCAAAAGCATGACCAGAAGAAGGAACTTGGTCGCTTCCCTCCACTTGTCGACCGATCAAATCAAGGTAACGAACAATTTCATTTGATTTTAACTAACTATTTTTCTGAGTGGGATAGAAGCAGGAGCTTTCTCCCAGATACGTGAGCAGGGAATAATCGCCAAAAAAAGAAGAGAAAAAGTATATTGTGTGCCGCTTCAGAAAGATCAGTTGCGATAACGGATCCCAACTCCTCAAGAAAGAGGTCGCCGAAAAGTAGCATATCACAAGGATACTTTCCATGACGTACCATCCAGCAGGCAACGGGCAAGCGGAACCCTCCAATAAATTGATACTTAACATCACGAAGAAATAATCCGAGGACGCCAAAAGGCCATACAGATTAACTGGATTTCCACCCCAGAAAACATGTAAATCTCTTCGATATATGAAGGCAAAGCTCAAGTGCACGAAGCTCACCCGCATTTTCGCCAAAGCGGTGCATCATCAATCAAACAAGTTAATGTTGACCTCTCTCGAATTAACTAAGGGTTACATTCGACCTCGTTCGAATTCACGCCCATGCGGCCCCCAACCATCATCAATCGAACAAGTTAATGTCGACCTCGCTCAAATTAATTAAGGGTTACATTTGACCTCGTTCAAATTCACGCCCATGCGGCCCCCTGCCATAATCAATTAAACAAGTTAATGTCGACCTCGCTCGAATTAACTAAGGGTTACATTCGACCTCGTTCGAATTCATGCCCTTGCGTCCCCTGGCCATCAACAATTAAATAAGTTAATGTTGACCTCGCTCGAATTAACTAAGGGTTACATTCGACCTTGTTCGAATTCATGACCATGCGTCCCCCGGACATCATCAATTAAACAAGTTAATGTCGAACTTGCTCGAATTAACTAAGGGTCACATTCGACCTCGTTCGAATCCACACCCATGTGGCTCCCGGCCAACATCAATTAAACAAGTTATATTCGACCTCGCTCGAATCGACTAACATTCAACCTCGTTCGAACCACTTAAAAAGTCAGACATTCGACCTCACTCGAATCGACTCACATTTGACCTCGTTCGAAACAATCAACATTCGACCTCGTTCGAAACAATCAACATTCGACCTCGTTCGAAACAATTAAGAATCAGGGACATACAACAAGAAAAAATCAGTTGTTCCATTCCAATGAAAATAAACGTCTTACAAGGGGCCAAAAGGGCTCCCCCACAAAAATAAAAGACAAAGAGAACAAAAAAAAACTAAGTGCAAAAAGCTTCACGCTACATTATCTCCACCCACGCTGTCACTGTTTACCCGAAAAATGGTAACTATAATTATATTTAGTTAAGTGGTTCTAAAAATACGTGATTTATCTTAGTACCAGTTGTTGAGCTATTACGGCTAAGTATGCCAAGATAAAACAGAAAGAAACAGTTGGATAGCTGAAGAAAAGCAAACCAGAATGCCCCAAGTCGAAGGCTAAATGTCGACCTCGAGGGCCCTTGGGACCGAGGTTTGGGGTCTGGGTCGGATGATCGGTGAAGCTATAATAGGCTTATATCCCTTGTAGTACACTTATTTATGATCAATGATAAGCTATAAATGAAGAACAAGTAATAGAAAGCAATAAATGCAAGTGAACGAGCTAACAAAGAGAAATAGAGAATGTTTTTATATTAAAACAAAGAATGTTCTTGTGCCTTGTATTCAATATTGTTGTCTCTCCATTAAAAAATGGCAAGGGTCCTTTTTTATAGGAGGGGGAATTCCAACCTAGTATATCATCATTTATTACAGAAATTTATAATTGATACTCTCATTTAATGTTTGAGTACGGATTTGTACTTTTATTCCAGAGTTATTTGTCTTGGCCCTCGCGCCGCTTCCCAACGTCGATCCTAAATCCGTACCGCCTCGAGGTTGACGTGATGAGAACCCGCGGTCAGACATTGGGTCGTATCTCGGGATTCGTATCATACAAATGTTTGATGCCGTAATATACGTAAAATCGACCTCCTCGATTTATCCGTATACAGATAGCCCCCGCGTTTCTTAGAGTAGGACGATAAGAAACGTTCTTGAATGTTCATTCCTTTGATATTTCCTTCAGCTTACCAGGTCATTTAATGATCTTCCTCAAAAGACTGTGCGAGGTCGCTATCAGCACGATCCTCGAGACGACCCATGACCCGCTAACGATTCAATCCTTTCTGCTTCCCAAATATTGCTTATGCCATTGCTATAAATATCGCATCTGTGTGTCATCCGAATTTCCACTCCCATACCCAAGCTTTTGAGGCTCCCTTTGTGTTCGTCCTTCTCCTTAGATTTATCTTCTCCCCCCCCCCCCCCCCCCCCCCCCCTTGTAGAACCTGATTTAGTCACGGCGAAGACTTCCAAGACGATTCCTCTAAGAAAGGATACTTCTTCCCCGTTCGTACGTCAAAGGATAAGACGAAGAAACCATTTAGGGTAGAGCAGTGTATTCCTGGCGATTTTGAGACGATCTCCGACCTCACCATCGATAACCCTTCTAATAAACCGGGTCGATGCAAGCCGGTATCCAGGTATATCAGTATAATTCCTAAAGTTGAGAAGGTAAAATCGATTGCGGCTGGGAGGAGACGACGCTTGTTGAGGTTCCCAGGCTTGAGGAAGATATAACTACTTACAAAGATGGCTTCCTTAGTATTTATACGTACCCTTTCACACTCGGTCCCATAGATTCTTCCTCCCCACCGTCGATTGATCCAATAATACTGGATTTCTATTGTCAGTACCGAGTAACACTTGATCAGATATATCCTTCTTTCTAGAGGTTCGTATATATGCTTCGACACTTTCTAACCAGATCGAGGGAATGACTTTTACCCTCGATCACTTGATACGATTATACAGCCCCCGACTCTTCCGATGGGGTTTAATCAAGCTTCACGATCGATCCACGAAGACAATTTTTGTGAGCATTGATGAGGACAAGGACCGAGGCTAGATGAGACGGTTAGTCAGAGTGAGGACTTCAGACATTATTCCGGCCGACCGGATGCCGTTCCAATAGGAATGGAACACGAATCGTAAGTACCGTTATTTTTTGAGACATGTTTTGTTTTATCGCATTTCCTTTTTTTTAATCGGCCTTTTCTTGATAACATAACCACCGTCTGGTTCCCCGACGTGGTCCCTGACATCTCAGGATGGATCACGCGCTTAGACTCTACTTTTCCATATGAAACGCGCTCATGAAGGGATTTGGCCAGAACGCGCTGACAAGCCAAAGAACATGGTAAGCCCCCTGTATGGATGTTGCGTATTGCAACGTAGCTGTTTTTCTACAAGAGTGAAACTGATATTCTCTTTCAATCACTGGCCTTGGGGACAACTGGTCTATGAGGCCAGCTCCACCCGGCGAGGCGAGCGCTTCTAGGACCGAGAAGGGCAAGAAGAGGAAATAGGGGACTTCGGGTGAGTCTCCGAAATAAAAGAGAACCAGGATTTGCAAGCCCAAAACTGATGCTACAGTACTAACTCCGGCTGTTGCAGCGAGTCTGCGTACTACAGATGATGACGGGGGTGAAGAACGCCCTTTGCCACTAAGGGCGGAGCGAAGTACCAGCGTTCAAGAAGTCACTGATCGGGGGTCCCCCGAGCTGGAAATAGTTGAAGTGAACTAGCCTCGATCGAGGCAAAGCATAAGTGGGGATGAAGTCCCGGAGCGTCGGTTCGATCATAATGTGGCCCATACTGACGGATTTTCAGTTGCCGAGTCCAGGAGACTCGAACCCGAAGCAACTCGGGACCAGACGATCATGCCAGCCGAGATTGTTGATAACCTTGGTGTGGGTCCTTCATTTTCTCCTGGCAAGATAGGTGATGCTTCGAATAGGGGTGTCGCCAATGTGGGGGGCTCCCAGGGTGATTTTGACTCGTTCACGGAGTTCTTTGCCATTCTTGAGGATGATAGTTACCTCGACGCCCCGGTCTCCCTTGAAGAGGCGAAGAAGATCCAAAAGGAGGTAATCTCCATCCTTCCCTTCAACTTTCTTCCTTCGTTCATTAAATCTTTCCCTTCATACTGCAGGTCCAGAAGCTGTATGATCATGCCTTCTCTAAGATTCACATCGAGCTCACCAAGCATGAGGAGGAGCTCGGGAAGGTTAAGTTGAAGCTCGGTGCGTCAGAGATATCCTCTTCTTATAAGGACGAGGAGTGGAATGGGCTCCGATCTAGTTTGGAGGGGGCGCGTCGTGAACGGGCTAGTCTCGTTGAGCAGGTAATTATTACATATGAGCTTTATTTTCTTTCTCTCGTGAGTCGGGGCTTCTCTGAAATGCCTTGTCTCGCAGGTCGAACAGGGTAACACTCGGATGAAGCAGCTCCAAGAGGAGGTCTTGGCCAAAAGCGCGGAGGTTTTTGAGCTCAAGGGGCAGAATGAATCTATGACCTCGGAAAGAGATCTTCTTCAGGGAAAACTAACCTCGACCCAGGGGCTTCTATGGGATGCCCAAGGAAAAATTGCTTTGCTAACCGCAGCCAAGGATGAGGCTGACGGTCACGTCGCCTCGTATAAGAGGGACGCGATTGCCGTCAATGACCGAGCCAGGCAAATATCCGAAAAGGAAGAGATCAAACGGGCTCGAGCCGTTACTCACGCCCGCTTACAATCTAGGAGACAAGACTTCGAGGAGACGAATCTCGGGGGGGTGTCACGCCCCCTTTTTCCTCTCCTTTCGGATCAGTCATGGTGTTTGACATTATTGGGACAACTCATTTCCTTTTGGGATAAGGGACGTGAAGGGTTTAAAGAGTCGCCACCTAACGAATTAAGGTGTGTTAGGGCACCTATTAAGGGTCACTAATTGTAAAACCAGAGATTGGGTAAGGGCTTAAAATTACCTCAAGGAGAAAGTGTTAGGTATCCCTCAAAGTCCACAATTGTGGTTCCCGGACAAAAGAAATTTGTGAACTAAACAAGTAGCAAATAGGCAGTCAAAGCATACACATGTAAACAAATAATGGTTCGAAAAGATTCACAATCTAAGCACACATATGTGATAAAAGTTTTAAAAGATTCACAGTATAAGCGCACATATGTAAAGGATAGGGGAGGTCCTAAGTTGTTTATCCTATAGGGGCACATCAATGCAATGCCCGGTAATCACTCCTCAGTGAGGGGATACACGTAGCATTAGCGCACCGGTCATCATATCCATTTCTATCCATTATCCCACCCCTTAGTGGTTATTAAGCGAATTTTATTTAACGAGCTCTAAGCGTGCTGTTACCCGTCCCTTCCTTGTGGTCCTGGAGGAATTTAGGACCTCTAGATATAGGTAGTTCTAGACAAATCCCTAAAGTTTTAAAAGGATAAAATTCTAGGCAACATGCAAGAACAAGTAGGACTAATCAGATAAATGCAGGAAAGCAGTTATGAGGCTCAAATTTACCTCCGCAGATAATGCACATTACAGCACGTCCCAAACACAAACAAGAGGCAGTTTATTAGACATAATCCTAAGCAGGATATCTAAGTGAGGGCTAAAGCACAGAAATACATGAAACAGTTTTTACAAACTCAACAACGGGGTCCTAATCAGTTGCCTACTTATTTTTAAACCTGTGAGTCTTTAGGCAGCAAACACAATCAAACAATTTTCCAGTTTTATAGATATTGATTACCTAAGGCTTGCCTAGGCGTGGAATTGTGCATAATAACAGTTAACAACGTTATTAGACAGTTCAGAAACTGCTTTTACCTAAAAACATGATGTTCTAGGTGACACGAATCTGAGAATGCAGAGATTGTTACCAGTTTTATCCATAACACATCACAAGGTGAGATATCTTTCATGAATCAGTAGTTAAAATAGGTGTCTTAAAAAAATGCGAACAATGTCCTAGAGCATGGTATTTAATATGCACATACAAATGGTTGAATTGTTAAGACATAATCTCAAAATGCACAGAATTCCTAAGGCATGATTCCTAAATGCACATAAGAGTCACATAATCGTTAAAGCATGATTTCTGAGTGCACACATGAGCAACGGTTTTTATGTTTATTATCCTAGGAGCAGGATCTCTAAGTGGTAAACATAAAGATGGATTAGTGGCAGATGAGTTGCTGAAACAATAGACATGAAATCCTAGCAACATGATGTCTAATGCATGTTTGGCATGATTTGGATAAATATGTTGATCCTAAAACATGGATTCTAATGCAAATATAGATAATGTAAGGCCTAAACATGCTTTCTACCCGATGAAATTGATAGAACTATATAGCTACCCTCCCCATTTCACTAGCCATCCCCAATATTTGTTTACAATAATTATTACAAACCAGCTAAATAAATTACACGAATAGGTAAAAAAAAAAAGTTAAACTATAGGGAGCCTGAAGCAGGCCCAAGTGTATCCTGAAGATACCAGATCTTCCATAACCTCAAATGCCAAGTTTATAGCCAGTCTCATGTCCGGGTGTGTCAGAGTTCCCTAAAGACCTCAAGGATCCCGGGCAGTGCTCACACCTAGATATTCATAACTAGAACTGAGTAAGTGCAGTGTGGAAAGGCCAACCCTAGTGCATCAGAGTTCAGATGGATCTCACAGGGATCCCAAAGCAGTCACACACTGGAGGGGCAGAACCTAAGGACCTAAGAGTAGAGTGAAAGTGCTTGACATAGTTTTGAAAATGTTAAGATAGGAAAATAATACTGAAAGGGTTCCAGTTAAGTAAATGAGTCTTATAAAATAGGAGTTGTTTTGAAAAAAATAGTTTGAACAAGGTCAATATGAACAATTGAGGATTTAAACAGACAACAAAATAGTCACAGAGCAAACAGGTTTAACAACAGTCTCTCACACAAGGGTAATAGAAGTTGGGGACAGATACAACACACATAGTGCAACACATAACTAACAGAAGCACAAAAGCTTTTAGGAGCTAATAATACATACATAGCACATATGTATGAACTTCATGTATAAACAGTGAAGACATAGTTGGCAGAGTTAAGTATAGAATCAGAACAACTTAGGGAGGGTTCATGAGATTAGGAGATAACTGATAATACCAGCATAGTATAGGATTGAATTTCAGGAAAAACAGTGAGGACATAGAGGTACTAAACAGAATTGAGTGGAGTTAATCATAGAATCAGAAAAATCTAGGATAACAAATCAGTTTTGCAAAAACAGGTGCATACCAGAAACCAGGTAACAAACAAATAATCATTCAAACCTATATAAATAGAGTAGAGCCAGTTTAATGCATACTACCAAGGAATGGACAGGTTCATAACATGTTGATTTTAAGTTGAATTAGAACATAATTAACATGCTAAGTGAAAACATGCTAACTACATGTTGAAAAGTTTCAGAATACCAGTAAACTACAACAGTAAGAAAACACATAGATGCTAACTACATATTGAGAAGTTTCAGAATATTAGTAAACTACAACAGTAAGAAAGACACATAGAGTTTGAAGCTTGGATTTAAATCAGAACATACCAGTTAAGGGAGTAGACACAAAATGAAGAGCAGTAGAGTGCAATAGCTAGCCTTGGCTTATAGCCCTCTAGTTTCAGTGACAGAAGCAAGTAATAAGAAAGAGCATAAAAACTTTGAGTGTGTGAGAGATTTTGAACTAATGTGTTCGTCTGTTTGAATGAAAAGAGAAGAGAGTATATATAATAGTTTGAAAGCTAGGTAAATAAGGCAAGAATCAATTTGTTTAGTAATTGAAGAACTCAGAATCAATTAAAGTAAAATCAGTCCAAGTCTTCCCTTAACTAAGGGAGTCATTTCAAACGGTAGAGAGCAGGTAACAAATAAGGAAAGAATTCAAACAATATAGGTATAAAACATGTAATTAGGGAGAGATTCATAAAGTTCTAACTAAGGAAATAACCATAAGAATCAATTAATAATGCAGTCAATCACATAATAAGGTAAGAAGATAATTTAAAAGTTGTAAAAACAGAAAAGTATCCGGAACTCAGTAAAGAGTATCAACATAGGAAATAAGGGATTCAAAGAATCGGAAAATAGTACTAATATTAAGGGAAACATTATAGACTTCCATGAATAATAAGTAAACTGAGTATAACCAGAAAGAGACAAGTCAGAAACCCTAATAAGACATTATTACGGTAAAAATCATAAAATATTCTAATTAATCGAAGCATACTCATGAGAATCAAACATACAGACAAATCGAATGAACAGTTAGCAAGAACGAACCCAGAATCCAAGACTAAAGCCAAAAATTAGGGGTTTTCAACATAACTAGTTAAGTTAAGGGAGAACTTGATAAAAATCGTTTAAACACAATAAGAATCATAGAATAACACTTAAAATCAGAGAAAATCTCTTTGAAGAGAAGTTTCAGAAACCCTAGTTATTAAGAAAATGAAGCGACGCTTTGAAAATCGAAAGGTTTTCATAAAGCAAGCAAAAAATAGTTCCAATATTTTCAGATCTGTTATAGATCTAAAGATTTAAGAGATGAAGTTAGGGTTTTGATAGAAATAACACAGAGATAGAGAGAGATCGGCTTAGAAACCATAGGTCTAGCAAGAAAAAAATAGAACGATCTTACTCAATCGAGCCATGGTGGCCTGAGAATGGTGAGGGCAGGCCATGGGATGTGAGTGAACGGCCACTGGTCCCTTGAGGACGTCAAGAAAGCAATAATCTCGGTCATGGGGGGAGCCATTGAGGCTGGGAACGGTGGTGAGCCACCATTATTAACGGCGAGCAAGCAACGGCGGAGAGGATTTGGGTTAGGGCAGAGGAAGTTTGAGAGAGAATGAGAGGAGTGTGACGGTGGAGAGGGTGAGGAAATGAGGGGTTTGGGGGGTATTGGTGTTAGGTTAATTAAGGAAAGAACAAATCCAGGCCGTTGATCAAAATTGATCAACGACCAAGATTTAACCAGCGTTGGGTCGGGTAGGATTTAAGAATTGGGCCTGGGTCTTTGGGCTAGTATAATTAGGTGTTTGAGCTGGTTTAATTTAGGCTATAATTGAAGTAGAAATAGGACATTTGTTAAATACCCGAATTAAATTAGTCAAAATAATTTATAACATAATTAATAATTATAAAAAATGAATCCTATGCATGGAAATAATTTAAAAATGATTATTTAGTATTTTAAATATAAAGGACTGATTTTGTGGTAAAAATGATACGAAAATTATATACATGGGTTATAATTGCAAAGTTATTGCAATTATAGTCAAAATGTGCCAATTTGGCTATTTATAGAATAATTTGGCCTTAATAGGACCATAAGTAATAAATTAAGTCAAGAAATATTTTTGAAATCATTTGTGATGCAATTTGGTAATTATTTGTTGGAAATAAATAATGGATAAATTAATATAAAAATATAGAAATTTATGGGAAAATACCAATTGGTATTAATGCATGATTTTGAAGGTATATATGTAATTTTAAAATATTTTGGGAAAAATTTGGTATCAACAGGGGGTTGATCTTGCTGGCGAGATAGAAAAAGCCAGAATAGAGGAGGAGGAATCAGTGTTCTCCACTTCTTCGGATGAGGGTTCAGGTTGTGCTTCCGACAACAACTCGTCAAGTGTTGAAGGCAAAGAGTAGGCTTGTTTTGTCACCTTTTTGGTTTTGCTTTCCTTTTTGTATATTGGCTCCTGTGGGGAGCTTTGTGGGGCGTGACCTCTGTAAACATTTTTTTGTATGAATACAACAAGGGGTTTCCCCTTTTCTTATTTCCTTCGTGCAATAGCGTTTCCTTCTTTTTCGTTGTTTGGGCTTGCTAGGCACTTATTCGTGGAGCGACAGAAAACTATTATCAGCTCAGGCCGGTCTGAGGGTCTTGGGTTGTTCCCTTTAGAACTTGTGTGATTCCGAGACGGACTGATAATTACTTTAGCACATTATGTTGATAAGACGAGGCTTCCGAAGATCGGAACAACTTCAAAATTTCGTTGACTCTGACGTTCCTTTACGGCATGTAATAACAATGAGACTTCCCTAAGATCGATGATCATGCGGACGGCCTTTTGGTGTTGTTTAGATATGACAACTGTGACTCGAGGTAGGGATTTTCCTTGGTGTCGGACCAGCATGAGAGCCTCAAGCCTTTGAGCGACGCCGTCCGCGTAGAGCGGTCCGAGGAGTGTCAATGTCGGTCCTCCAGGTTCGCTTCTCTTGGAAACGATATTGTTTGGATTAACAACGCTTCAAGATAAGTTGATTGGTCGTTGTCCTTTCCTATAAATACTTCATCTTCCCCTGTCAGGCAGCCATGTTGTTTTGAGCGATTATTACTTCAGTGGAGCCTTTCGCCCTTTTACCGACCCTTGGTTTATTTGAGCTCAGGGTCTTCACCTCGCCTTTCTTCCCCGAGCCGAAGCTCCTATGGACACCATGCCAAATCCTACCCCTCATTAGGAGGGAGGTTCCACTTCTGCCATTTGCTCGATCGATGACGCACTGGTGCTAGATGAATAAACACCGGAACCCGAAGTTGTGAGGAGACTCTGTGGATATGGCGATAACGTGGTTCTGCAGATACATCTCCTTGAAGAGATCATTATGACTTAGTTGAGGGGATTTTTGAATGGATGCACGCACCCTTTCACGCTGGGTCCCCGGGGCAGGGTCGTGCTTGATCTTTGTAGGAAATACCAAGTTACTTTGGCACAAGTTCATCCATCTTCCTGGAGGATAACGTCGGCGATGAGATTTTTTGCTGAGAAAACGGGGCTCGTATTTACCCTTAGTCATATCATCACATTATATCGACCCTCGCACTGTCGCGGCTTGATCACTCTCCGACGCTGATCCAGTCGGCCTCTTGTTGCAAGCGACATAGAGGAGAGGGATCATGGTTGGATGGATCAGTTTGTCTGGGTTTGGACCATTGATATTATCCCACAGGAGTTAATGCCTTTTCCCGAGGGATGGAACTTCACACCTAAGTGTCACACTAGTGTATTTATTTTGCATGCATTTAAAGGCAGGCGTTGTGATGATGCTTTTCGTTTCCTCCGACAGCAAACCCGTGGATGCCATTCGAGATCCCCGACTTGTCGGATTGGATTCGGGGATTGGCGGCTTACTCTGCTTGTGACGAGAGTAAGTGGCGATATCTGATGGAGGGTGGATGGGAGACCTCCGAAATAAGAGATGGAACGGACCAGAGTCAATCCCCTACACGCGGGGAACCTCTTTTTGAGGCAAGGTTCTCCCAGTGTTATAGGGGCGATGATATCGCGCTCCACAAGTTTGAAGTCCCTACCCTTGGGGAGGCGACCCCTCCCCTACCTCGGTTATCCTCCCCCATCGAAGGTTTTTCTAGGGGGGATAATATAAGTTTGTTGGTTTCCTCTCCCATGGGGGATGCATTGCAGGGTGTTCGGGACCAATGATCACATGACGGGAGTGGAACTCTCTGAGGAGGTGTCTTTCCTTGGAGTGGATTGATTGGGACCGAAGAGACTAGATCCGAAAGTGCTTAATCCGCATTCGGGGAGGCCCAGCGGTTTTGCACTTCGGTGGGTTTCAATGACTTTCCAACCTTTAGATTCCGCATCCTTATTCTTTAATCTGATGTCGATTATTTTCGCATGTCTTTGATAGGTTCAGGTACGAACTAAGGAATGTGTCGAACAGGGCCAACTCCCTTCAGTTCCTGAGTGATAACCAGGCAAGAGAATTGTCATACCTTCAGTATGAGGCAAGCCGGAGCCGCGATTACGAAGGTCGTTTCGAGGAACAAGTGATTTTCGCAGCAATGACATTAGTATTTTCTTTCTTGCTTTTAGGGGTTAATGCCCCGTTGCTGCAGTTTCAGAGGAAGATGAAGGACCTGGAATATCTTTGGGGCAGAGTCGGTCGGGCCGAGCGAGAGTGTAATGAGCTCAGGGCACGGAATGATGCCCATCTTGTGGCCGAGAGGAATGCCTTCGCAAAATTTTTTACCCTTGAAGCACAACTGCGGGATGCTCGAGAGGATTACTCGGTTCAGGCGAGCAAAAAGGAGAACTCGAAATCGAGCTTTTGCGGATGAAGGCCGAAGTGGTTGACGCTCAGGTCGAAGCTCGAGGAGCCTGCGCAAAGGCCGACCAAAAGGTAGTCGTTTATTAAAAGATGTTGCTGATATTCGTGCTGAACTGAGAGAGGTTTCTGATCGCGAATGCCATAGAAGAGTCTACGCCCACCATAGATCCCGAAGGGAAACCCTCGAAGAAATCCATGATAGGGGCTTTGACCTTTCGGAGGATATCAGGCAAGCCAGATTGGCTGAAAACGATGCCAGACTTCTTATTTCTGATGAAGGAGAGGCTGATAGGGCTACAGTCCTCGGGGGGGAGGTAGATCAGGTTTCTTTCCTCTTGTTGATTGGGGCCCTTTTTAAAAGCACCCGTGAATGTATATTTATTTGTATGGAAAATTCCTTGCTTTGTCCGCAGTTTTAATTGTTCAAAGCTAGCATGTCGGCTACGGTCCATTTTGTCACTATAACCTTTAATCATCTCGGAAGCTTTCGGAAATGGGCTCGTAAGCTCCACTATGCTTTCCTGTGGACATTTTTAGATAACCATTTTAGGCTCGGTCCTCGGGCCGATTTTCGGCTTCAGTTTATTGATCCCTTTTGGGTTAGCCTAGAGGCCTTTTGCGCCGGCTTTAAGGCTCTTACGCGACTTTAGCATTGTTATATTCTGTATTTCTTAGGAGTTTATTCGAAGTTTTTTGGCGTTCATCCAACTCTTCGACGGCCTAAAAGAACCTCGACTACGAGTTGTTATGATGAACGGGAGAACCCCCCTTTTTACGAGCCGGCATGAAAATGTTCGAAACTCTTTCTGGTGAGCCGACATGAAAATGTTCCAAACTCTTTCTTGAGAGCCGACATGAAAATGTTCGAAGCTCTTGCTTACACTAAGGGCAGCATGATTTTAACCGGTTCTTTACGAAAATTATTTCGAAGGATTTGATTTTAAGGCGATAGTCGGACGTCCCCAAATATCTTGTTGTTGTTGTTGGGTCGGATCCCATCGATTAGAGTCGTTTTGTCTGGCCGAAGCCCTTAGCCCCAAGTATCGTATCCTCGACATCTTTATTCGAGGGTATGCCTTTTTAGGGGTCTTATAAGTTCGAATATATAGCCTTGGCTTTGAAGTCGGGACCGTGTCTAGTTATATGAATACACCCACTTGGGTCCTTGCGATCTCGGTCATGCCCGTAGGACTTACAACCTTGAATATATCCGAGTCTACCCACTTGGGATCTTACGGCCTCAAGCCAAATGCTAGTGATATCCATTTCTCGAACTTACAAAATATTTTGATAAAGAAATATTCTTTTGGTGATTTGATACCAGTATACATGTTCCCGTTGCCGATAGTTCGACCCTTCTATGTGGACACGGTTCGTTCAACCATTTGGCCCGACACACTATTTTCTAACTGCGATCCTTTTCGGGTTGTGTTGTTCTTTGTGAGGGATGGTCTTTCGAGACGTCGACTCCCGGTATCTTGGGTCGATCGGAGGAAAACCTTGAGTACTTGACCAAGCCTTCCTTGGGTAGCATATGGGTGTTGCCTCGTTAAAAACCTTGCCGGCAAAGCCCTTTTCGGGACAAAATCCGAGCGAAGGAAAATAGTGCAACGCATGCTTTAAAACCTGAGACCGCCAAACCAGACAGTGTTCTGACTGCCTTTCTTTAACACCTGCGTATGAGTTAGTAAGAAATACGAACAAATGAGGGGGTTACCGCACCTTAGTGATGATGACGTCTGGCAGTTCTAGCGGCGTATTATGCTTTTATGCCTTCTTTAGGGATGCAGTATGGTCCTTCATTTATGAATTCGATTACGAGGGGTTGCGCGCACCCGTCAATATGTTTACATGTCGAGATGACGCTTCCCGTATTTTCGTGGATTTGGTAACCTGAGCCGCGCCAGGTGTGCCGGCTAGAAGGCGATTCCCCTTTCGTGGCTTCGTTGACCGTCCCGAACCTGTTGAAGACTCGGGAGGTGGGTTGGATTTGGTCGGGAAGCTCGAGTTACCTTATTATTCTTAACCAGACCGTGTCGGTCGAGTTACCTGATTCCATAACATGGTATCAATCTAAAATGTATTCATAAAAAGAAAAGATATTACCAGAGGGTCGTCATTGAACGACGGTGAGGTCTAGATGCCTTTGTAACTGATTTGAGGGCAGTCGTTACTCACATGATTGTGTGGATAACATGCTGCGACTCTCCCGCTTCATTCCTTCTGCCCATCTCTCTCTCTCGGGGTTGGGTTTGGCCCGTTCACCGAGGAATTCCCTGAAGTGCCATTTGCTGAGCAGTCGAGCTACTTCTTCCCGGAGTTGCCTACAATCTTTAGTCTTGTGACCGTGCGTACCATGGAACTCACACATCAGGCTATGATTTCTTTGTGATGGATATGACAATATGGGTTTGGTCCATCTCGTTTCTTTAATCTTGCTTACGGCAGACACGATGTCTAAGACATCGACATTGAAGTTGTATTATGATAGGCGGGGTACCTCCGCTGGTCCTGTGAGGCGGTTGAAACCGACTTGACTTATGATTCCCGAGGATTATGGTCTCGGTCTGTCCTTTGGTCATTGGGTGGTATGTTCCATCTGGGAACGTTTCTTCGATCCTCAACATACGGTTTGTACCTTTCTTTTCTCGGCCTAGGCTCCTTTGCCAGGAGCCGACTGGGGTAAACTGAGCCCCAGGGGGCTCCCAATTGGTTGTCTTCTACCCTAATCTTCGACTGGTATCGGTTGTGTACATCTGCCCAAGTGACGGTGGGGTATTCAACCAAGTTTTGTTTCAGCTGCTTCGAAGCTATTGAGCTTCGTTCGTTTAGGCCTTGGTGAAGGCCTGTACCGCCCAATCATCGGATACCGACAACAACTCCATCCGTTCTTTTTGGAAGCGAGATACGAATTCCCGTAGCATCTTACTTTCCCTTTGCTTTATTTTGAAGACGTCTGATTTCCTGGTTGTAACTTTGATGGCTCCCGCGCATGCCTTTATGAAAGAATCCGCCAGCACGGCAAATGAATCTATCGAATTGGGGGAAAGGTTGTGGTACCACATCATGGCTCCCTTCGACAGTGTTTCTCCGAACGTTTTTAACAGGACGGATTTGATCTCGTCCTCTTTTAAGTCATTCCCCTTCACAGCACAAGTGTAGGCGGTGATATGCCGTTGGGATCCGAAGTCCCATTGTATTTTTCTAGGTCGGGCATTCTAAATTTTTTCGTAATGGGCTTTGGGGCCGCGCTCGCAGGAAAAGGTATTTGTACGAACTTTTTCGAATCCACACCTTTTAGGATCTGGGGCGCACCTAGAATTTAGTCGACCCTCATGTTGTAGGTTTACCTTTTTGTCGTTTGCTTCTATCCTCTTTTCCCCCGACTCAATTCTCTTGGTGAGGTCCTCGAGAATTTTTATGATGGCTGGATCGGTCGCCGATCCCTCGTTGCTCGATCTCTCCGAAATCTACTCGATTCAAGGAGCCACAGTGCTCGGGGTCTTTTGTTGGCTTTGTAGTTGAACGATCGCCAACTGTTGTGCCTGCAATATTTCAAAAATATCGTGAAGGCTTACCTGCCTTTCTACCTGAACCGGGGTGTTCTGAACCTCCAGTTCACCCGCAAGGCGTGTGTCACCGTTGGTATGGGAGCTAACGTCGACGTGTTGGGCGTTGCGCGAGCCCACGTCCAACGGGTTTGGGTCTGGGACACCCTCAAAGTTTTGTAGCCGTGCACCAATGCCTGAAACAACTGCACTATTTTCTTCGCAATATTCGATGCCATTGTTTTCGCGTGCATTTACCGAGTTAGACATTCTGGCCTGAAATCAAAGACTCTTCAGACAAGAAAAGGTGTGAAAAGATAACCTGCCTTTTTTCGACGAACTAGCACTAAAGCAATCACTATTATTTTTAGCCCACGGTGGGCGCCAAACTGTTTACCGGGAAAATGGTAACTACAATTATATTTAGTTAAGTGGTTCTAAAAATACGTGATTTATCTTAGTACTAGTTGTTGAGCTATTATGGCTAAGTATGCTAAGATAAAACAGAAAGAAAAAAGTTAGATAGCTGAAGAAAAGCAAACCAGAATGCCCCAAGTCGAAGGCTCGATGTCGACCTCGAGGGCCATTGGGACCGAGGTTCGGGGTCTGGGTCGGATGATCGGTAAAGCTATAACAGGCTTATATCCCTTGGAGTACACTTATTTATGATCAATGATAAGCTATAAATGAAGAACAAGTAATAGAAAGCAATAAATGCAAGTAAATGAGCTAACAAAGAGAAGTAGAGAATGTTTTTATATTAAAACAGAGAATGTTCTTGTGCCTTGTATTCAATATTGTTGTCTCTCCATTACAAAATGGCAAGGGTACTTTTTTATAGGAGGGGGAATTTCAACCTAGTACATCAGCATTTATTACAGAGATTTATAATTGATCCTCTCATTTAATGTTTGAGTACGTATTTGTACTTTTATTCCAGAGTTATTTGTCTTGGCCGTCGCGACGCTTCCCAATGTTGATTCTAAATTTGTACCGCCTCGTGGTTAATGTGATGAGGACCCGAGGTCATACCTTGGGTCGTATCTCGAGCTTCGTATCATACAAATGTCTGATGCCATAATATACGTAAAATCGAACTCCTTGATTTAGTCATATACAGTCACTGACCTCCCCGTTTGGTCCAGCAGCGTCACCTCCACCATCACCCACTCCATCATCATATTCATCATCGAGTGCAAACCCTTCTTCGACCTCTTCATCTTCACCAGTCTCCGGCGTCGGAGGGTCATAGTCGCAGACAATCAAGGCTTCCCATGCTTTAGCACGAGCATTTTCGAAAGCGGCTTCAAGAACATTCCTCGCCGTCATTAAGCCCACGTATATATCCCGCTGAGCCTCAACGTGGATTCACATCTCGTATAAATAATGAGGAACGTCAAGATAGGCAGATGCATGAGAGGGAATCTGAGCCAACAACCGCACCTTCTCAGTCTTGAGAGAAGCAACTTGATCGTCCAAACTCGAGACATCTCTCTCAAGCCCACCAATTAGCTCTTCGAGTCGTGCCTCCCTTAGGTCGGCCGTCTCCACTTTAGTTGCACGTTCAGACCTGAGGATGCGGATAGAGTCCTCCAATGCCGATTCCCTCTCCAAAGCCACTACCCGGGCCCCCTCAGTCCTCTTCAACTCGGTCACCTTCTCTGCCAAATCGACACTCAGGCCAGCGACTCTAATCGCGCTTTGCTCGAGCTCTGCCCGTAGGGCCACCTTTTTCGCTTTAAGATCAGCACACTCAGCCACGACCCCCTTGCCCACCTCTAGATTTTCTTCTTTGGCCCTAAGCAACCCCTTGATCACGCCCAACTATGCCTTAGAAAAAGGACTTAGCGGTCGTTGCAAATATATTCCGGCTAATAAGTTCGGAGTCGAATCCCACAGAGAATTAACCTATCAAACACAACTACTAGACTCGCACAAATTCACGCAATCAATCCTCAGAAATATTTAAGTAACAATTTGGATTTTTATTAACTAAATATTACGTAATGAAAATGCAATAATTAATAACTAACTATGAATGGGTTGTAAACAAGAATTGGAATGATCTAAGGTTGTGATTTTCCCTACCGTCGGAATCTTTTACGCTATGTTTTTTACAAATTTGCCTAAGTCTTCTCTATCGACCATGGACACTCTAACTATCGTAACTCTCCCGAGTAATTACCACAATTTACTAGACTTATCTCCCGAATAACGCTAGTTGGTATTAAGTACAGCTCACTCAGATCGCACTAAGCTTGCATATCCCTAATCTCACCTTTAAACCCTTCACATTGATCCCTCATATACGTTAGGAGTGATGTTGTTCAACAACTACCTAAATATACACTCTCTCTTGAGTAATACATACTAAATAGGCACATCCAATTGAGGGCCCTTCAATCAACCACAAGAATAATATAGTTGAACAAATAGAGAAAATACTATGGCAAATTTATATTAACGTAACAAGAAAATCATCCCTCATTAAGTTCCATCAAACCTTAGACTAGGAATTTAGCTACTGATAATCAAAGTAACAATATCCAAAGTAGTTTTCATAATTAAAGTACAAGGTAAAGATAAAGGGATATAGAAATTTTTGACTCTAACACCCGACAGTTATTCTATGAGCTATCCTTGCCTCCGGTTGCAAAAGTCCTCAAAAGTGGCGTTTTTAGGTCTATTTATATGCGTAGGAAAAGACATAAATGTGTAGGCCAAGTCCTAGTAAAACCCGGAGATGAAATAAGTCAACAAAACTCGGACTGTGCACGCCCAAACCTGGCCTCGCGAGGCTTAAAGCCTGGTGGACCTCGCCCCAGGCCTGGCGTCGCCAGGTATATGGCCTGATCAAGCTGGCTTTTGAGATCGCCTCGCCAGGTCCCTAGCCATCTTCAAGCCTGGCCTCGCCAAGTATAAGTCATGCTCTAGGCCTGGCTTCTCCAGCTTCTCCTTTTCAATTGCTCCCGAGCACCCTTTCGACTTTTAAGTATCCCTGTTTGCTCTACTTTCGTCTCCAATTTACCTACACATAAAAAGGACTTATTACGCGCAAATAAAGTGTAATTTATCATTAAAGCGTATAAAATGCAAGGCGAATAATGTGCTAAACCATAAATTATAGCCACACATCACCCCTCAAGTTCACTGCATCTGCCAATAGATCGCACCAGGTCCTCATCCTTACGGTCTAACTCCTCTCTAAGGGATTGGAAATTGCCGCCTGCTCTGAGCCACGCATGCATCTCGTGGCATTTGTCACGACATCGGTGGTACTTCGAAACCTTTTCTGGAAAACGGTAGTCCATTTTTCCTCCCGACGGGTGCTCTCGATCTCCAGGATAAAAGTCTGAAGAAGGAAAAAGCGGATAAAAGAAAGAGTCAGAAATCAGCAATAGCGAAAGGCACAAAACGAAGAAAACAATAAAGAACTCACCCTCAAAGCCATCCCCATCCGAAGAGGGAACATCGACCCGCTGTGAAGTCGATGGGGCATCCCTCAGAGTGACTGCAGCCACCTCTGAACTCAGCTTTCCATTTCAGGAAGCCACCTCTGCCCCCGAAAGAAGCACGGTCTCCACGTTCAAATCAGTACCACCGCCCGGTTTGGACACGGCCAACTCGGGTTCGCCCCTCGAAGGCTCCTCATCCCCGGTCACCCCGTCAGCCACTATCCTTCGTCTCTTTAATAGGGCCTCTTCGTCTTCGCCCTGTGATGACTCATACACCAAATGAAAAATTGTGGAAGCCGGAACCACTACCAGGGGAGCAACATCTGGATGGTTGAGCCAACGCGAGGCCGAAGTCTGCGAAATAGCGGATGCCTGAGCGCGCTCACTTGCAGCCACAGTTGGTACATGTCCGATCGAAACACTCGACTGCAAAAAGCAGGAATAGGAGTCCTCCCCTCCTCTAGACCCTTCTACCTACCAACAAAAAAGGCTTAAGCCAAAAGACAAAAGGGAAGAAAGCACGGAACGAATGGTAAAATTATTAAGGGCAAGATGGAGCAACTTACCGGTCGAAGGTCTGCACCCAGATCTCTCATTAAATGTTGACCACTACAAATTACCGCCGTGTGAAGCAAAATCTAGCTCACCTAGTCGCGAATGTCGGCATCTAGTAAAGGAGGGGCCCTCTCAACTGCAAAAAGAAAAGGGGGAGGAGAAACTATCAGATCACCAAAAAGGAACAACGAACAACCATTGGAGAGAAACACTTACGAGCATAGTTCCATTGCTCGGCAAACCTGTTAGGATTCGACACCACGTGCTCTGTCCTCACGAAGAAGAAGTTGGCCCAGAAACGGCGATTGGTTTTATCATCCATCTTCATCACCAGGCCCTTGGTCCCATGGTGACGAAGGTGTATCATCGTACCCCTATAAAAATTAGTACGAAGAGGTGAAGCAGATATCGGAGGGAAATCCTGCGGTCAGCCAACTTCGCGTACTAGATGAGCATAAGGAAAAACTTGTATATATACGGGGAGAGCTGAGCCGGGCACACATCATAATAACAGCAGAATTCCTCTACCAAGAAAGGAAGGGGAAATGTGTAACCAATGACAAATGGGGACGCATAAAATGCACAATACCCTGGGCGGTGTATCTGCACGACATCATCACCAGCGGGAATGAGCTCAACATGGTCGGGGATCCTCCATATAGTCTTAAATGCAACAAACGTCGTATCATCCATTTCAAAAATGATGGGCTCGGGATCGTCATCAGGAGGGTTCTTGAAATCAGACCTAGCCTTCCCCTAACGTGGAATTATCTCATCCACAGTGAGAAAATTCTCGTCTTCTACAATGGCTATCCCTTCTTCATGAGAGGGAATATCCATTTCTGACGCAACGAGATCAGAGACTCTATCAAAGTTAAAAGATGCACTAGCCATTTCTTCTCTAGTTACGCAGATGAAGAGTACAATGGTAGAGGGGTAACAATGGCAGGAAACATTAAAAGAAGAGAGATGGAGATGTAAAAATTTGAGGAAGGAGAAGAGATAGCTTGGGGTTGTTTCAAACAATTAGGAAATGCAGCAACCCAAGCGAGAAGTTCCCTTTTCTATTTATAATAATACAAGCACCCTGAGCGGGAAATCCAAACGCCGCCACATTAATTCCAAAACAGAAGAGGCACAGGAAATGACGTAACGTATAGGGAACATGCGCCATAATAACGCATGACGAAATGACATCATTTCAAATCGACGTAACGGTCAGATATGGCTCTCGAAGCATCACGTCGTTACCTCGCCATAAAGGGTTCACCCCTCGGCCAAGATGCTCAGATTTCTCAACTTGCAAACTTACGAGGTCCGCCCATCGAGCTCGCCCAAAGACGACCCCGACATGCGGAAGGACTAACTATATGGGTCAAAATCTTATCAAAAGAATTCTACTTTAGGAAGAACGACCAAGAGTCAATCGAGCCGAAGTTATGTACAAGAAGCAATATACTGGCGAGTAGTTCAACCGGTCGAGGTCGAGCACTCAGATCGGCCCAAACGGCTAGTTCAACACTTAGATATTTTAGAGGACTATTCTACATGATATTCTAGAAACTGGGGTACTCCGGTTAAGGACCGTTGAGTAAGAAAAGAGTTTTGTATAAGTAGCAGGAAAAAAGGGTAGGGGGGGGGGCTGGTTCTAGAAAAAATACAGACACATCTCTTTTAGGAAAAGGATGGTCTATCACCTTACGCCCTCCGCCGAACGGGAGAAAAGCCTTAGGATTCTTGTATTCGACTATGGTTCAACTTTATCAGACAAGAGGGGATCCAGCTTGTTCAAGATTTGGTAAATCTTTTCCTTTATTAATATTTTGTTGTCATTTGATGTTATTCAAATCACAGTTTTTTTCTCATATTATAAAATTCGATCATGAATGTAGCTGATATTTGTACTCCACTATGCTTTTCCTATCCTGTCATTTATCTTAGATCTTGAACTAATTATCTTTGACTACGATTTACCCTCTATCTTCTTATTTAATTAATTTATCAAAAAGGCTTAAAACTTTTTGGTCAAACATACCCTTAGTGATCCGGAGAAAAAGATCTAGAGGTGGAAGCTATCCATATCTATATATTATATTAAAAGTATGAAGGCCCTTGGTGGAATGTCGTTCGCCTTTTTTTACCCTTTAAAAACAAATTTTACATTGGTCAAAATTATAATTTAAGTTTTTTTCTTAATATTTAGGATTTCAAAATCAATTTATATTTTTGGTTATTAAATCTTTCCTAATTGAGCTAGGTAGAAAGTCCTAATATCTAAGGCTTTAAAAGTTTTACCTTATATAAATTATGTAATATCATTATAATTCCTTTCATGTTAACTTATAAAATATAGAATACTTTATTAAGGTTTATAAAAGACACAGAAGATCCATTACTATATTAACATGCTTCTGCTAAAGTTAGTTCATATTTTCATACAAAATACTTGGCAGCTCTTTTATGTAGAAATCAACAATTAACCAAGGTATTTGCATAGTTCCTGACGTGATGATTTAGTTGTATGCATAACAAGAAAAAAAAGTGACGATAGTCTAATTTCTACTTTGTCAAAAAAAAAAAAATAGCAGATGCTACTAGGTGATTTAATGATTATAGTTATGCTACGTAGTTACACTATTAATATAAGACAAAATCTTAATTTATTTTAAATACAAAAAAATTAATGAGGAGTATAAATTGATTTAAAGTCTTAAATATTAATGAATAATTATATGGTAATTTTTCCAATGTATATCTATTTTCAAAAAACGAAAAAGTTGATCAATATTTAGGTTATAATACTTTCCATGTTGTTTCCTTAATATTAGGATTTACTAAATTTTTCTTATTAGGTAGGAAGTCATTAAAATCAATTAGAATTTTAAATAACTTATCCAAATCATTTAACATAACTATTTGGAAAGAGTAAAAAACACTAATGATTTACAAATAAAAAGATCCAAACATATACTTTTTCACTATTTGAAAATATAATTCTTATTGGATAAAGTTATAATTATAGTTAAATATTTAAAACTTGGAATAAGATACTATTAGTAATTCAATTTAGTAAATTATTTCCTTTCATTTGAAAATAACTAATTAATTCTTTGAATTAACTAATTAGCAAAAGAATCTAATTCAATACTTTTCTAAATTAACCATTCATAAGACAAACCAAAAAATAGACGATCTGATTATAAGACTTTGTATAATCAGATATCAAATCTTTAGGGAGTATATGATCAACCTTTTCATATTCAAATCTTTTAAAGACTAAAAGATTCAATTTTCAATTTGTGTTATTTGGCAAATCTTTAAAGAATTGTAATATAAAAAAAATCTTGTTTTATTTTCACTATTAGGCTAGAGAAATAACAATAATTGTCTTAAGATATTTTTACATAAGTTCTCAAGAAATTACAATTAAGCATTTGAAAACTTATGTAAAACAATATATCTTAATTTATTGAGCTTGCTAAATGGGAGCAACTTTTATTATTTTCAGAAAGTTTTCTTTAATTTTTATTTTTATAGAATACAATCATATTGTTTACTCCCTCCGGTCCAAAATAAGTGATTTTCTGGCCTTTTTCTTGTGGTTCAAAATAAGTGATTTTTTCAGATTTCAAGAATGAATTATTATTTTTTTCCTACATTGTCCTAGGAGTAAATAGTGTTGGAGTATGTGTTAGGAGTATTTATGTGGGATAGTAAAGGTTAATATGGTCAATTTCATTGCTAATTAATGCTAAAAAATGAATTTCTTAATTTACGTAAAAACAGGCAAAAAATCACTTATTTTGGACCGGAAGGAGTAATACTATTGGCATGATTTTTAACAAATTATATACTCATTGATATGAGTACACGCGCAAAACACGGATCATATGACTAGTTGCTTAAACACGTTTGCTACTGCTTCAAATAATTAACTGGACAGTTACCAAATGAAGAAAGATGTACCCTATCAAACTGAACATAAGAGCACAACTTTGACCATGACTTTAGAGAAATGCAAGTTAAGGTTGGAAAAGATGTTAACCACAAAAAGGAACTTTGGTCGTAACTATCTGTGGCTTTATTGACTCTTCATCCACTTCCCCAGATCTTCACGGAGTCGAATTAATATTCTCAAATCTCAAATATTGCGGAGACAGAATTTCTGTTAAGGGGAATTTAAAAAAGAAGAAATTAAAATTTTAAAAACATTGCGGTCAGTGGGAGTTGAACCAGCAATCTCATAAAAATTTTGAACCTCCTCAACAACGGAGCTATGCTTTTGAACTATATCAAAAAAAATCAAAATGTAATATACAGATACACAAAGTGGATTTTGGGTTATAGTAGAAATAAAAAAAGTGTAAAAGAGTTTTACCCTTTGTTGCTAGTTATAAAAAACATATCATGAACCAAACAATCTAAAGCTTGCTTTGTGTTAAAAGATGGATTAAATGGTGGGTCATAATTCAACCCGTCAACACATGACCTAAACTCTACTCCTTTTTTGTTTTGCCTTTTTTTACTATACAAAAAGTGTTTTTACTATACTCTACTCCTTTTTGTATTTTTGAGTTTATGTTGATTTTGACCCGTTATGCTACACTACTTAACCTGTTTTTACCTAATAACTTGACGGTGTCACTTTCGTTCAACTCATTGGATCAAGCCAATAAAATTTTACTGTATAGTCGCTGTAAAAATAATAACTGAAAAAATGTATAATTTTTTTTTTGTATATATATACATTCTGTATGTTGTATGCAAAAATTATACAAATTTTATATATTTTTTCGGCTACTAAATATAAATAATTTTTAATACGCGCGAAAAGTGATAATACCCTATAGATGAAAAGGGTCATAACGTAACCTCTTTAAACTTAGGGTGAAATATTGGCGAGTTAAAGGGGTTAATTTTGCTGCCTCTAGTGGAAAGATGTGAGCTTTACAGCATGTTAATCAATATTCTGAAATCTGTGTATTTTAAGAAGTATTTTTCTTAAAAGTCCTTTAAGTATATTTTTTTCAAGATCACTTTTTTTTTTCTTCAAAAACTTGGTCAAGTACCTCAATTTTATAAAAAGATTATTTTTGGCCCAAAAAAAAGATTCGGCCAAACAGGCTATAACTCCCTTTTCATGATTGAGTAGGGGTCTTAACGTTTGAACAGAATTCACAGTTATTAATATCCCGTTTGGACATAAGAATTTTTTCTTTTTTTTTCGAAATCAGTGTTTGACCATAAAAATTTTAATTTTCACTTGAAGATGAATTTTGAAATTTTTCGAAAATTTGCAAAACTCCAAAAGAGTATTTTTCAAAATTTTCAATCAGATCACTCACAAAACTTCAAAAACAATCCAAAATTATATTAATATCTAAATACAACTCTAATTTTCAAATATCTTATTCGCTTGAAAATATTTTTCACATTTTCTTGGAATTTATGATTCTTATGTCCAAACGGCCACTAAATCTTTCAACTTGATGAGGAAGTCAAAAGCTTCTCTAGTGCGAATTCCTTATGTTAAGATCAATAAGTGGTTATTTCACATTTTCAGCAAGCTGAACATTCCTATTATAAAAGTAACGGAGTACTTAATTTAGTTCCCAAGAAACATAGCTAATGATGTCAGATTAGAGCATAATTTAGGAATAATTATGATTACTATCCTATAGTTATCAGCAAAAGAAAGTAATTTAGTACTCATAAAGTACAAAGGTAAAAAGAATCTAACCTTTTAATGCCACTGGCGACCATCATTATGCCTAGATAACAGCCCCACTTTCCTCTCTCACGTTCCCGGCTTATCCACACTATGGCTTTAGTATTTGTTAAACTTTGGCTACTGATCACGTCCAATTATGTCTTGTAAAAAATTAAGCGGTCGCTGTAAATATAATCCGGTTTAAGTCCGAAATCGAATTACACAGGGAACTAACTTATTTACCATAACTATAAATAATGCTAATGATAAGCCCATATAACTTCCGAATGCAAGATTTTTATGAATAATTAGAGGAATTTATTTAGCTCAGGAAAAATGAAAATAAAATCATCAATAATCAAAATTAAAGTTGAATTCAAGGGTAAAAGGATATAGGGCTATTGATTTCCCCAATTGCCGGATTAATTTTTAACTCTTTAGTTATAATCTCGTTGTAATACTCTATGAGGATTATGAGTTTCGGGCTACTGTAATTATCTCTCGATCAATTACGATAATTTACTAGAAGCATTTTCTCAAACTACTCTAGTTAACAATTTATACAACTCAGAAGTATCCCACCAAAGCTTCGTTATTTCTAATCCCACTTTTAAATTCAAGTAATTAATCTCTTAACTTACCTAAAAAGTGGTGTTGTTCAACAATAATCTAATAAAGTGTTCTTTCTCAAGCAACAGAAGGTAACTAGACACGATTAATCAAGGGCTCTTTCAATTAACCACAATACAATACGTAGCTGAACAATCATAGAACAAACATGACTCAATTATAACAAAATAAAGTCAAGACTTCGTCCAACAATTGGTTCTATCAATCCTAGATTAGAGATTTATCTACTCATACTAATGGAAAATAAATCACTAAAATAATTCATAATCAACAAATAGAAGTATGAAGAAGAGATGAAAACTCTTACAAAATTATCCATCTTCTCTATCTTGTTCTTGCCTCTAAAATCTTCTAAAAATAGCTATATCTGACTTCTGGGCGAGTTTAGGCTTCATATAGGTTTAGGTTAGTCGCCTAGGAAATTACATAATTAGTCCTGCATGTTTGGCTTTCGTCCGCCCGTCCGCGGCCGCAGATTCGACCGTGGATTTCCACTGCTTCACTGCATTGAGTTCGTAGGCCAATTCGTGGCCCACTTCGCGACCACGCACCTGAAGGGGTCTTTTCGCTTGCTTTTTTCGCTCCTTTTCGACCGGGCTAACCTTCGATGGGCCTTCCACACTTCATAATGACTCCAAAACATTCTTTAGCTCCCTCCTAGCTCGGAGTGGCTCCTGCAAAGCATCAATTTCTTAATTAGAGCATTTTGTTATCTTTTATCATTCAAATATCAATAAAGTGCAGTTAAATTAGAGTGTAAATAGTGTCTAAATTGCATAAATATAGCCTACTATCAGCCACCAAGATACTACTCTTTAGATTCAGAATTTAATTTAATGGGTTCAAACTTATACCAAATTATTACAGTGTTAAAACTATAGATCGACATCTAACATATGTTAAATTTTAATGAAGTAGGTTTCTACATATATATTTATATTCCATATTGAAAGTTATGAATTCATATGAACCCAAAGACTTTAGGTTACATACGCCTCTAACTCATTATATATTAGTATGCCCCTATTAATTTATGTGATACATTACCTTCTTCGAGATTCAAACTATGTAAATTTTAACTAATATTTTTAATCACATTAATACGAGAAGAATTACAAGTTGTAATATATTTTCTTTTATGATTTTAATATATTTAAATTTTAATTTAAAATATTAAGTTGATCTAATCCAATTAACCTTCAAACAATAATCAAATTAACTCATATAATTTGAGAGGGAAGGTGCACTGATTTTGGCTGTTTTTCTCCAAAAGGATTTGACTGGTGAACTGTTCCTTTGACCCCCAACAAGATCATCCAAATAACTGTACTTCCAGTTAAAAAATCAGAGCGTGCATTTTAAGGAAGTGCAATATAATTAAACAGGACATGAGCAAATAATAACGCTATGATCATGCGGATGTATTAGATATTTATAAATTGGAGTTTAAATTCCACACAATGATTATATAAATTGATCATTTATAAGATAACCGCTATTTTATGTGAACCTTTTCACTTTTCGATATTTAAATTATGTACACTTTGACTAACATTTTAAATATCATTTCGAAAATTCAAGAAGTGTTTGAGACAGAATATTAAGCTAGCATTTAACTATAGCTTACCAAATTTATTTTGAAATATTTGTTTTGGGTGAAGTTTGGTTTGAAGATGAAAATGTGTTTGGACAACAGTTTTCAAAACATATTTCCCAATTTATTTTGGAAAAACATGAAATATGACTTATACTCACAAGTTCTAAAACTATCCAAAGTACCCAACAATATTATTATCAATACCATTAATTATATTATTGCAAACCATAGTCCTGAACATAAATAAATTTGGTACAAAATTACCATTTTTATAATGAACTATATGATACACTATCAGATGACCGAGAAGTCGAAACAACATTATTACAAAATAATAAATGACGGTCTCTTTTATAAAATACAAAAAGTTTGAGAATAGTGATATTTTGGCCCTAAACCAGAGCTGGTTTTGAAATTTGGATTTTGAGATTTTGTCAAAATGTAGGCAAAATCTATGATCAAACATGTGTTTGCCAAATAAAATCCAAATTTATTTTGGCAAAATCTATGGCCAAACGTGTCCTAAAATTTATTATGGTACTGGATGCAAAAGAAAAAAGAAATGGCGGGAAGAAACTAAAAGAGAAATTGATGAACGTGATAGAGTTTTATGGGACATGGGGTCTAATAGTTGTGAGCAGTTTCTTGTTCCTTAATTTCAATTATCCCTTTTTTCATAAATTAATCACCCAATATTATATATGTAAAAAAAATTACCAACTTTATTTCATCATCCTCGTGACCCAAAGAATCTTATTCTTTCTTTTTAACTTTCTCTTTTAGCTGCTATAATCACAGAAAACACACAATGCAACCTCTCAACTTGATGTTCTTACTCTTTTCCAATTTCATTTTTCTGATGTTTAGTTCATTCAAATTGTTCAATTAAAAAAAGTTATCATTACATATTTAAGGTTACCTGTTATATTATTGTCATGTTTGATATACTTTTTGGGTGGAGAAAAGCTACTAAATGGTAAGTACAACTGTTTTTTTTCATCTATTCTTAGAGCCAATGAGTTGAGTAAAGTTAAGTTAATTTAATTACTGCATTTGTTATTTTTCGTTGGCAGTAAAAAATTGATTAAACGGGTTAAGTGTCGGCTTAAGCTGCTGAAAAACAAGAGAAGTTGCATTATCAGACAGTTGAGGGATGATTTAGGGGAGCTACTTAGACATGGTCATTACCAAATTGTATTTGAAAGGGTACGAGCTATGTATTTATTAACAGAAATTACTTGTGCTTTGGACTATTGAAATTCCTGTCCATATAAAACTTGCAGAATTGATGACTGTTCATTTGTTTTCTTTCAATTTCAGGTTGAGCAGCTATTTCTGGATGATAATATGTTGGTAGTGTATGAATTATTGGAGAATTTCTGTGAATTTATCCTTATGAATCTTCCATACATCCGTAAACACAAGTAAGAATCATCTTCTTTAGCCAAGGGTCTATCGGAAACAAAACAGTTTCTCTGCCCTCTCAAGATAGGTGTAAGGCTGCGTACATCCTGGCCTCCCCAGACAACACTTGTGGGATTATACTGGATGGTTGTTGTTGTTTTTGTACCTCAATCCCTATATTTCATGTCACATGCCTAATTAATTTTGTATTATATCAAGTTATTAGACGGTCACTTGTAGTTATATTTTAGGTAATTGATACTGAATGCATAGAAAGAGGTGAATCCTCCTTCGCTGAAAAATTATACTATATATATAAGGTAAAATTAGTCTTTTACCTTTCTATATTAAGTTTTGAATCCCTTGACACAATACAAAAGTGCAGTTTAGTGGCAGGGGTTCAAAACCTTTGTAAGATCATAAGTTCAATTCTCATTAGGTACAATCTTTTTTAATTTTTTTCTTTTTTAACCCCTTCCGCCGCCGCTGTATAGAAGTTAAACTTAATAACTTTTGTCATATCTTCTTTGTTTCAGGGACTGTCCAAATGACATCAAAGAAGCAGTGTCAAGTCTCATATTTGTATCAGCAAGAATTGGCGATTTACCAGAGCTTTTAGTGATCAGGAAGCTCTTTACCAAGCGTTATGGGAAGAAATTTGAAACATCTGCCCTTGAATTACTTCCTGGGAATCTTGTAAATCATCAGGTTTTGTCCACATTTTACAAACGGTTAATTTCTTGCAAACTAGAAAGTAAAATAAGGGCAAAAGGGTAGCCCCGTGCACTAAGATCCCGTTATACGGGGGGTCGGGGGAAGGGCCGGACCACAAGGGTCTATCGTACGCAGCCTTACCCTGCATTTCTGCAAGAGGTTGTTTTCACGGCTCAAACCCGTGACCTCCTGGTCACATGTCAGCAACTTTACCAGTTACACCAAGGCTTCCCGATTAGGTTATAACTTTATTAACTTTACTTATTTTTTTGGTTACAGATAAAAGAGAACCTGTGCAGAAAGTCTGTCTCAAATGTAGTGAAATACAGAATGGTAGATGAAATAGCAAGGACTTGCTTTCAACGAGGACCTTTGCTTCTTGAATACAGAAATGAATCACAGCATCAGATGGTAATTACTGAGCAAGAAAAAGTTTCAAATTCTGCTCGGTCTAGTGTTTCGTTCCAATCTGCAATTTCTAGTCCTGAGCCTGTAATAAAAAGGGGTTCCAGGAAAACCAGTAGCTTCACTTTGGGGCAAAAGACGGAGAGAAGAGATATCGAAAGTTCAGCTCAATTAGTCAAGGAAATGATATACATGGATGACATAGAGGAATTTGAGTCTATTTTGAGCAAAGATTTGAATTTCCAAGATCAGAGGCTATTCATATTCAAAGCACCTCTCTTTCCCTTGATGTTAAAGATAGATACTGATATGAATATGAATATATTTCCTGTGGAAAAGCCAAGATTTATCGCGATAAAGGATGCATCAGTAAAGGATCATTTGGAAAATTCTGATCGCGCTGAGGTATTGGAAAATCAAGAATGTTGTTCCTTTACGTTCTCATCATCAGCAGAAATGACTGATGCAAGATCAAGAAAAGAAAATCAGCAGCCTTATTTGAGGACAATTACTATGCCAACTGAAAGGCCTAAAGATAATGTCGCGAACAACTTTCTTCGTTCAAATTCATTTCCATTTCAAGAGCCTGGAAAAGGATCACCTATGAATAGTCATGTTCATCCGAAGCTACCGGATTATGATGAATTAGCAGCTAAGTTCATTGCTCTTAAGAAAGAGAAACTTCAAAAAAACTTAATTGCTTTACCATAGTACTTCACTCTACATCAGGCTGGAGTAGATTTGAGTTTTTTTTTTTTTTTTTTTTTTGTTTTTTTTTTTTTTTTTTAATCAANCTTTACCATAGTACTTCACTCTACATCAGGCTGGAGTAGATTTGAGTTTTTTTTTTTTTTTTTTTTGGTTTTATTATTTATTCATTAAAGTAGCATAAGAAATGCATTGCGCATGGAGAGTTAAGAGAGATGGAGAGAATGTGATGTGTGTTTTCTCTTTCTTTGTATTTTTTTTGCTAAGTGTTTCATATAAAATTAAACAGAGATAGTGAGTTTTTCTGACTAAGGGTTTCATGTAAGCCTGTGAATATATGAGTTATAGTACAGTAGTATAGGTATTGGTAAAAATAACTATTACACGTGGAATTAATCTAAGTGGATGACATAGCAAGCCACGTGGATCAATAGAAGAGCAACATTTGGAGGAAAAGCTTAAAAAGAGACACGAGTTAAGAAGATACGAGCTAAACACCCACGAGATGATTAGAAACGGTCGCTTGAGTCTATTCAAAGAGTTGAAAAGACACGATCAAAATGAACCGGGATTGAAAAGATGGCAGATTCATAGATCTTCAATCAATGAGTTCAAACGTTACAAAATCTTCACGCAACAGTTACGATTACCTATTATAACGTTTCATTAATGATATAAATACTCATTAATGCTCAATCATAAAGAGGAGTAGACGTTGTACTTAAAGCTCCCTATAAAAGGGAATGAAATACTACTTGTATGGACATGTTCTATTCACTATTGGAATATACTTTACATTCTTGTGCTCTTAATATCTTCCTTTCTACTCTCAGTCTTAATTACCTTTATTACTTTAGCTAATTGTTATGATTATCAATAACCCGAATACTTCTTAAACTAAGCTTTGACTAAGAATCTGATTCTTTGGTGGAACAAATTGGTTCCGTTACGGGGAAACGGATAATCCTTTTTTACTTTCCAAATTATCCTTATTGAATCATGTCAAACGCCAAAGATAACAACCCACAGACAACAGGAACTCCGGTTCCATCGCCCCAAGGAACCCCACGTGGTTCCAGGGAACCAACCCAGAAAGGTCCACGACTCAAAATAATGATCAACTTGGGAATGAGCAAACAAGATAGCAAGACTCTCTGAAGAAAATAGTTGCAGAATATGTGAGTGAAGCTCTCCAGGCTTTCGTGAGGGGGCTACCAACTATACCGCCAACACCTCCTCCAAACAATACTGCAACTGTGGAAAACCCACAGTCAGGATTGGCTAATTCTGGAAGTGGAGGCACTCCTAACGAATCACTCGAAGGGAGACCAGGTATGACTAATAATTCAGATTTGCAATCTTTAATACTAACCTTGCAGAAACAGGTGAAGGAACAAAATGATCATATCGAACAAATTCCTGGCGTACCACCTGTCATCAAAGGGATTGATATTGACAAATATTCTCAAAAGCCATGGAAGCCAAGTGCTGCACCTTTGCCTATTCCCAAAAAGTTCAAAATGCTCGATATATCAAAATATGATGGGACAACTGATCCACGCGACCATGTCACCGCATTCACCACGGGAGTAAAAGGCAACGACTTAACCAAGCAGGAGATCGAATCCGTGCTGGTCAAAAAGTTTGGGGAGACTCTTACAAAAGGAGCACTAATGTGGTATTCTCTCTTACCTGAAAATTCTATTGACTCTTTTGCTGAGCTTGCAGACTCGTTCATAGAAGCACATTCGGGTGCGCAAAAAGTAAAAAAGAGAATGGAAGACATATTCAAGGTGAAACAGGGAGATAAGAGTTACTTCGAGAATTTGTAGACAGATTCCAACGAGAAAAGATGTTGTTACCCAGAGTACCTGACAATTGGGCAGCTATGGCATTCGCGAGCAATTTGAATGAGAAAGGCTATGAAGCTACGAGGAGGCTCAAAGAGAGCTAAAGTGGTAATGGGAAGTAAAACATAGAGACAGAATATGGGAATAGTCATGTTGAAGACAGGGGTCTACTATACAGAATTAGTCATGCTAATTGGGGTTAATCAGATGAATGAGCATACTAGTTGAAGGAAGTAAACATGAACTCAAGTAAACATGCTGGTTAAAGTAACAAACAAAAAGATTTAAACATAGACATGTTGATTAAAATACTGAACAAGAGAGGGTGAAACCTAAGCATACTGATCAAAGCAACAAACAGGAGAGAACAATTAAGTACATAATCAATTAAACTAGTGCGGAAATAGACATGGATTCAACAACTACGGAGCAACAAGGAGAACAAAAATTTAAGCTTCAGAATGACATTGAGATAGGGACATACCGGTTAAAGAAACAAATGCAGAAAATAGAGCAGGTAGAAATCCACAATCTAGCCTTGGTTTTCAGCCGGCTAGACAGGCAGTGAGCACAAGTAGCAAAAAGAGGAGAGAAAGTTTTTGTGTGTGTGTGTTTGAACTACAGTTCATGTTTTAGAGAGTTAAAATAAGAGTGTATATAGCACTTTGGAAGTAAATCAAATAAGGTAAAGAGAATCAGAAGTCAGTCAATTAAGGACAATCAAATAATCACATAATCAATTCACATAAGGGAGTCCATAATAGACCCCTTAATTAGAGGTAATCACTTTAGCGGTCACAACAAAGGGGGGTTAATTGGGGTAAGGGATCCAAATTATACCAAATAGGGAGTTAGTAAAAATCCCAAAATCATACGGACAACTAATTAAGGCAAGTGTGACCAATTAAAGTTACAAATAAAGAAACAAATAAGATTTGTGCACACAGATTTTAACAGGGGCAAAATAATAGGAAATAATCAGTAAGAATCTCCAAAGAATATTATTTTTTGGGAAAGAATTACTCAGATTCTTTACATAGAAATCAGTTAAGTAAAACCTCACAAAAATACAGAATTCAGCAAGAAAAGCAGGTTCGAACCGTTAATAGAGATTAACAGGGGCAAAGTTCCCAAAGCATAACAGGGAAAAATGTTTAAGTGCAAAAATGGAGTAAACTAATACGACTGGTATCACAGAAATACCCAAAGTATTGAAACAAAGTTGAAGAAATCAGTATATCGCAGAATTGACTAAGGTTTGAACATTCATGCGAAAATTAGTCAAGATGATGAAGAATAATTAATTAAACATCGAGAAGTTTAGAAAACTCTTTGCAGAACATTTTGATATGAACCCTAGTTTAGAAAGAATAATTAAAAATCGAAATAGCTAATTAAACAAGAGATTTTTAAAGAAAAACACTTAATAGTACTCGAATCACCCCAGATCTATAAAGATCTAAGAATAATCGACATTAATGAACTAGGGTTTTCAGAAAAATAGTAGAGATGAAGAGAATCGGTCAAAAGACCCATGGATTCATAATAAAACAAGGGGAAATCTCTTACTTACAAACGAAAATGGCCTGAGACAGGCCGGTGAACAAGTTTCGAACCAGAACCAGTTGGATTTCCTTGAGATCCTCTCAAGGACTCATGAAATCGAAGAGCCATGGCTTATAGGAGACCAAAGCTGGTCAGAGAAGACATAGAAGCACCATAGGAGGGAGGCTTACGCCGGTGACGGCGATTAGGGTTAGAGTTAGGTTGAGAGAGAGTTGAGAGATGAGGGGAGATGATGATGGCGGGGTTGGAGAGAATGAAAAGGGTTTAGGGTTAGTTAGGATTAATTATGGTAAGGGTCATCGTGGACCGTTGATCAAAATGATCAACGGCCACGATTGAACGGGGCTATTGGGTCGGGGTATGCATATTGGGCCTAAGGGTTTTGGGATGGCTCTTTTGGGTTAAATTAAAGGGGTTCTGGGCTGGTTTTAAAGGGGTTAGGTCTGAAAAATAAAAGGTTATTTGTTAAATACCCAAACAATTGATAAAAAGTATTTTATAAAATAATTAACAGATTATAAAAAATAATTTTCATGCATAGAAATGCTTTAAAATAATTACTCAATATTTTAAAAATACAATGACCTATTTTCTGGTAAAATAATGTAATAATGCATGCATGGGCTATAATTGCAAAGTTATTGCAATTGTAACCAAAAAAATGTAAATATGGCTAAATGTGCAATAATTTAAGCTAAATATGAATATAAATAGCAATATTAAACCATGAAATTGTTATAAAGTCCTTTTTGATGCAATTTGTAATTATTTATATGAATAAAATTCTGGGATAAATTAATTTAAAAAATGTAGAAATTATGGAAAAGTATCAATTGATGCTAATGCATAGTTTTGAAGGTATATATGCATTTGAAAAAATATTATAGGGAAAAATTGGGTATCAACAATTGTTGTTCTGAGAAACATGGGAGATAAAGTTTGATGGCCCAAAGAGATGAGATCAAATCCAAACAGAAGGAACCCAGACTTCTTGTGCGAATTCCACAATGATCACGCGCACAGAATATCCGACTGCAGGTTATTACAAGGTGAGGTAGAACATTTATTAAAATAGGGCTATCTAATAGAGTACTTTAGTGAAAAAGGCAAGCAAGCATATATGAAGAACAGACAGGAGCCCCCAAAACCACCATCTCCAAAAATAATGGTGATTGTGATAAGGCGGAGAAGAGGTTAATGGCATAACCTACACCGCAACAAGAAAAATAACGAAGTTCACAATAACTCACGGGAAGCGAACTCGTGAAACCTTGGGAGACGATAACATAACATTTGACGATGCGGATGTTGATGGTCTAATGGTTCCTTATAACGATGCACTAGTAATATCTCTACTTATACATGACACTAATGTGAAACGAGTATTGATTGATCCAGGTAGCTCAGTGAATATTATTCTATTGAGAGTTGTGGAGGAGATGTTGATGGGAGATCGTGTAATTCCAAAAGCGCGTTCCCTGTCTCGATTTGATAACTCTATTATCATTACAAAAGGAGAATTGAATTAAATACTTACGCAAAAGGGGTCATCAAAGAAACAAAATTTCAAGTCATTGATACGGATATGGCCTATAATGTAATTATGGGAAGGCCATGGATTCATGACATGGACGTTGTACCGTCCACGCTACATCAAGTTATCAAATTCCCTTCAAAATGGGGTATTCATCATATTCGAGGAGATCAACAAATTTCTAGGAATATCAACTCAGTAATACACTCGAATAAAAAAGAAATGGAAATAGAACTAAAAGACGCGGGAGTAGCTCAAACAGATACGGGAAAAAATGATAAAGATACGGTGAATCAAATCTCAACAGAGGTTGCATCAAAGCAGACGAACGTGGATTCTAGACCAGATGTTATTCAGGAGCCAGAAGAAAATGAAAACATAAAAACAACAACATAGGAACTCGAAGCTGTTCCATTAGTTGAGCAAAGTCCAGAACAACGGATTCATATCGGAGCAAGGCTAAACCCAATCAGAATAGGTAAGTTGATTAAATATTTAAAATCTAACGCAGATTGTTTTGCATGGTCCCATTCAGATATGACTGGTATACCCCCACAAGTGATGACTCATAAATTAACTGAAGACCCATCATTTACCTGTCAAACAAAAAAAGAGGAAGAAGGGATCATTCAAAAATCAAGTGATCGATGAAGAGGTACAAAAACTATTAAAAATCGGTTCAATAAGCGAGGTAAAATATCCCAATTGGTTAGCTAACACTGTGGTAGTACCTAAAAAGAACGGTAAATGGAGAGTCTGTGTAGATTACACTGATTTAAACAAAGCATGTCCAAAGGATTCATTTCCTTTACCACACATAGATCAAATGATTGACGCTACTGCAGGTCACGGGTTATTAAGCTTTCTAGATGCATATTTTGGTTATAATCAGATAAAAATGGATCACTCAGACGAGAAAAAAACTTCCTTTATTACAAACAGGGGGACTTACTGTTACAAAGTCATGTCTTTTGGCTTGAAAAATGCTGGAGCCACATACCAAAGGCTGGTGACCAAGATGTTCCAGGAACATCTAGGGAAGACAATGAAAGTATACATCGATGATATGTTGGTCAAGTCAACACAAGTTGAAGACCATTTCCAACATCTTTCAACGACATTCGAGATCCTTCGCGGGTACAACATGAAACTAAATCCGGAAAAATGCGCTTTTGGGGTTGAGTCAGGTAAGTTTTTGGGTTTTCTCGTATCTAATAGAGGCATTGAAATAAATCCTGCTCAAATTAAAGCTATTGAAGAAATACTTGATGTGCTCACAAGTAAAAAAGAGGTTTAAAGGTTGATATGTAGGATTGCAGCTTTAGGAAGATTCATTTAAAGATCTTCAGAGAAGAGTTTTAAATTCTTCTCAGTATTAAAGAAACATAATCAGTTCGAATGGACTGAAGAATGCCAGCACGCCCTAAAACATTTGAAGGCTTATCCATCAAATCCTCCCTTATTATCCAAGCCAAAGGATGGAGAAAGACTGTATGTCTATCTTGCTATTGCAGAAGTAGCTGTAAGTGCAGTCTTAGTAAGAGAAGACAAAAGTAAGAAATCTCATATTTATTATGTAAGTAAATCCCTATTGGATGCAGAAACTAGATACCCCAATCTAGAAAAGCTAGCTTTAGCTCTAGTCATGGCTGTTAGGAAATTGAGACCATATTTTCAATGCCATCCAATTTCTGTCATAACTTCATATCCCTTGAGAAATATCCTGCATAAACAAGAATTGTCGGGCAGATAAGCCAAGTGGGCAATAGAGTTAAGCGAATATAATACTCCCTCCGTTCCAGTTTATGTGAACCTATTTACTTTTTGGTCCGTTCCAAAAAGAATGACCCATTTTCTAAAATTGGAAACATTTTTTGTTAAACTTACAATTCTACCCTTAATGATAAGCTTTTATAACCACACAAATTCTCTGGACCCCTTTTTAAATTGTTTAGGACCACAAATTTCAAAAATCTTCATTTCTTCTTAAACTCTATGCCCAGTCAAACAGGTTCACATAAATTGGAACAGAGGGAGTATTGTTTGTCAACCTAGGACAACAATAAAGTCTCAGGTTTTAGCAGATTTTGTCGCAGATTTTAATACCAATATAATTTCTGAAGTAGAAAAGGAATTACATATTTTTACCGGAGCTAATCCAGGAACATGGACCTTATTTACTGACGGTTCTTCTAATGTTAAAGGAGTTGGTTTGGGAATTGTCTTGATACCTCCTTCAGGTGAAACGATAAGGCAAGCAATTAAATGTTATCCTATTACTAACAATGAAGTAGAGTATGAAGCTATCATTGTAGGTCTTGAACTAGCACGAGAACTCTCAATAGAGCAAATCGTGACCAAAAGTGACTCTTAACTGGTGGTAAATCAGATGCAGGGGACTTACACTGCTAGGGAAACTCAAATGCAGCAATATCTGGAAAAAGAACGAGATCTGGTCAAGCAATCCAAATCATGGAAGATCGTATAAATATTCAGAGAGGAAAATGCAGAAACGGATGCGTTAGCTAACCTTGCTTTAGTAACAGATGTAACAAGTGAAGAAAATGCTATTGTAATATATTTATTTTATTCAGCACTCGACCAGGATAACCACGAGGTAACATTTAATAATTTAACCTGGGATTGGAGAAATGAAATTGTGAATTTTCTACAATATGGGATCGTACCTGAAGATAAGAAAGAGGCTCAAGCGCTTCGACGAAAAGCCGCTCGGTACTGTCTGGTTCAAGACAATTTTTATCGCAAAATGTTTGGTGGTACTTTAGCAAGGTGCCTCGGACCTAATCAAACTGAATACGTGATGAAAGAAGTGCATGAAGGACGTTACGGAAATCACGCAGGTGGAAGGTCTCTAGTTAAGACTCTAATCAGAGCAGGATACTACTAGCCTAAAATGGAGGAAGATGCGGAAAACTTTGTAACTAAATGCGATAAATGTCAACGCTATGCTAATAATATGCATCGACCCGCAGAATTATTACATCCAGTTATATCCCTATGGCCATTTATGAAGTAGGGAATGGATATAGTGGGACCTTTACCCCAAGCCAAAGGAAAGGTACTGTTTTTTACTTGTACTAATGGATTATTTTTCAAAATGAGTAGAAGCAGGTGCTTTTAAACAGGTACGATAGAAATAGGTGAAGAATTTTATTAGCGAAATATCATATGCCGTTTTGGAGTTCCAAAAGAGATCGTATGTGAAAATGGCCCGCAATTTATAGGCTCGCAAATCGCAAAATTTTCCGGAGTTGGAAAATCAAACGTATCACCTCATCACCTTATCACCCTGTGGCTAATAGGAAAGCTGAATCAACGAATAAGATGATAATAAAAAACAGCCACGGGAGAAACTCCATTCGCACTTGTCTACGGTTTAGAGGCTCTAATACCAGTAGAAATTGGTCAACCAAGCACGAGATTCACATTAGCAACAGAAGAGTCAAACAATGACGAACTAAGAACAAATCCAGATTTACTTGAGCAAAGGAGAGAAGCTGCTTTAATTCGTATGACATCACAAAAGCAGATTATAGAGCGGTACTACAACAGAAATCTCACCTCAGATATTTCAAAATTGGGGACTTTGTCCTTAAAAAAAATTTCCAATCAACGAAGGTTGCTGGAGCAGGAAAGTTAAATCCAAATTGGGAAGGACCCTATAAAGTGCGCGACATTGCTGAAAGGGGGCTTATGAGTTGGAAACCATGGACGGCAAGGTCTTACCCTCAAGTTGGAATGTTGTTCATTCAAATAAGTACTATTTTTAAGCAAAAGAACTACCCACGGTCAGGTATCATTTACATACACTTTTATTTAGTACAGTTAAAAGTATACTAACAATTATAGATGATAGGCAAAAATCTAACCCATACCAAATAATGATATTAGACCTGAATAGACACGCGAAAGTAACTTAATTGCCGGTATAGGGTTACAACCTTTCTGATGGAAATTTCAAAGGGTTAAGCAGTCATCATCTAAACTATATACCTTCGAGTCCTGTATGTTTTTCCTTTTCAAGAAAAGGACCACAAGGAAGGAATAGTCAAGTGCTCGAGATTTCATACTTCAAAGCTCAAACACTTGGGAGACTATATAATATGGAAGGCAAATAAGACTAGCAAAAACTTAGAATTCAAGCCTAAGGTCTACTTTACCCAACAAATCGAAAGTTATGAGCGAAGTCAAAGAGCCAAAAATGCAAGCCTGATTCAGAAACCTACAAATAACATACTCTTGAATGTAAATGAATGTTTAGGTCAAAGGCAGTGTTTAGTCACAGGTTGAAATTTATACCCTTGTATTTATTTAAATATGCTGTAAAGAAAATAATTACGAAAGAGTTATAGATGATACTCGAACACATGTAAAGTATTACGAAAGTTCAAATAATATAAAAACTTTCTTCAAAATACTACTCAAAGGAACATGTGTATTCCTATTTCTTTTCTATATATTTACACCATTATGAAGTTGAGACGTCTTCTTCCTTAGGTGTCGTTCATAAAATGGCCCTCTTTTATAGATCGTGTTTATTTGAAAAAGACACGAAAAATCAAAGCATTTTTATGCAAACATTTAGAGTAAAACTTAAACTCAAAACACACAAGTTGAGCCCAAAAAACTTAAAAGTTAACGTTATACGGTGGTTAAAACTAAGTATAAACTTAGTTCAAACCTATTTTGTTTATAAAAAATTGCCCCAAAGCTGTTCTAGGGACTTTCCAAAAACTTTACCCCCAAATGGGACCAGGGGTAAAATCACCAATTGTTTCTCCACATATAAAAAAAAGGAGAAGGGTAGCAACACTTTCACTTTTCACCAGGGGGGTTAACTTCATCAGAAGGAAGGGCGGCTTGAGATGATGAGGGTTGAGCAACAACTTCACCAAGAACAATCTCCTCACCTTCGGGAACTTCAACCTCGGGGGATGAGAAACTTTGACTTTACCGAGCATTTTTTATGGTCTTTTTGGTTTTAGCAATTTCAGCTTTCAAGTCAAAGTTTTCTTAGCTTACTTCCGTTAATGTATCAATACGGGTATTCAAATAAGCCCAACTCTCATCAACGACTTCTTTATCCTCAAGAGCCTCATAATCCTTCTCCCATTGATCGATCTCTGCTCTCAGCTCATCTTTTTCAATCAAAGCTGCATCATAGGAATAGGGGAAAGGGATCTCTCCAAGAATGGAACCTTATTAAAAGACTCACGAAGGTCCTTTTGATCTTGTGTGAGCGATTGAACAAGTTACCCAAAGTAAGCCTCTTTCTGGTTCAGTAATCCCTTAAGCTTCTTATTTCCTCAGAAGCTCGGGAAAGTTGTTCAGCGAATGAAGATTCAAGGAGATTTTTGTCCTTGCCTCCCTGATTTGATGAAGCCTTCTCAATGGCTAGCCCCACTGCTATCACTCTTATCTGCCGCTCCAAGGTAAAATTTTCCTCTTTTACTGCTTCCATGTCAAGTTGAAGACTCTCAAATTGCTCTTTCCAATTATCTGCCTCGGTATGGTAGTCATTCATCAACTGCTCCATATGTACAATCCTTTTCATCATCTCTGTGCCAATGAGATTGATCTGCACAAAAAGAAAAATATGATACAGATAAAGGTTAAATTCTGAAAAATAAAAACACACGAAGTGTACCTTCAAAGATGAGTGTACAATCTCATTCATCCATGTAAGAGAGTTGTGGCTTTCCAACTTCGACTTTTCAACAGGTCCAATCAAAGGCTTTAACCATACATCTGCCAGGCCTGATTTCTTCAAGAGACTACCTTCAGCAGGAACCTCTATGGTGACCTGTCTCATCATTCCACTAGTAGAAGAACCGATTTCAACATGAGAAGGCACGGTAGTAGGGGTAGTCGAAGGATCCACGAGAGGCACAGTCGAGGCATCAAGAAACGGTTAATTGATGCTCCGTTGAAGCAGACGCGAGAAAGATGGCAAGAGGCGCTTCCTCAGAAATTGAGCCAATGCGTTCTTCATGAAACCCTTGAGAGAAAAGCTTTTAAACTAAATCATGGGTTGCATCATGAGTTTCTTCTTCAAAATTCACTTGGGTAGCACCATCAGGCTCAGGTACAAGAGTTAGATCAGGCAAGGGAGTAGATTCGTCATCAGACACAACTCGTCTCCTTGCTCGTGGACTTCGCACCAACAAGCCTTTATCTTGCTCTTCCTCATCTTCCACAGTATGGGACCTATCCACCTTCTTTTTTGACGAAGAACCTAAAATATCTCCTGATCCTTGGATAAGGAGAGCCTCGAAGCAGTAATTGCAGCAACAGTGATACCACGAACAAGAAACCCTAGCAAGCAAAAAGGTCAATAAAATTCAAAGGAAAATATGAAGGTAAAAAGGAAGTAAAGAATAAGCTTACCATGAGTTTTTACTTTCCAACCAAACCTAACAAAAAAGTACTTCCAAGACCTTTCCTCCATTGGAGAAATTGACAACAATTTTTCTACCCAACCACAGAAACTGGGAATTTCCTCAAAGGTTCTCATGGTTGCTGAAAGAGAGAAAAATAGTTACGAGGATGAACATTTATCATGAGGAGGAAAGAAATGGAAAGGTAACTTACGTGCAAAGTTCCACTTCTCCGGGAAGGGCATATTCTCTTCACCTACTAATCCACTATTAGGGGCAACAACAAACCTAGCATACCATCCTCAATCTTTGTCATCATCAGGGATGATCAAAATTCTTTTACGTCACGAGAGTAAAAACTCCCTGACGGAATAATTTGGGAGAGTAAAGATGGATCAGATGATAGAAGGTAAAAGGAAGTGAAGCCAAATTTTCTAGGTACCTAAGGCATGCTACTGCCCTCAAATAATAGGATCGATTTGTCCCAAACACACGTTAAAGAAGCGACAAAATTCTATAATGACTGGATCAATGAGAGGCCTAAAACCTAAAGTGAAGGGATATGTATATACGAAAGAAAATCCATATTTATAAGAAGTTAACCTTTGATTTACATTGAGGACCAAAACCGGGAAATCAAATTTCCAACAACAATCTCTGCGCACAAGAGAAATTAAACCCTCAGTGATTTGAGAAGGGTAGAGATCAGCGCGATCATGAGATGCCATGGAAGTAACCTGGTTTTTTATTGCCTCGCTATCGTTTACAAAGGAAAGCTCAGCGGGTATGATTTCGTCTACTGTAGGTTACGAAGTGGTTCATTGGATTCTCTACTCCTAGAGGAAGATCTATGAGAAGATGAAGCTCTAGTCCTAGAATAAGACGATGAAGTAACATTAGCCCTAGAATTTAGCGGAGGAGTAATATTACTTTGAGAGGGATATCCTCGAGTATATGTTGATCCTAAACTCCTTAATTTGCCACCTCTCCTACTCCAAACTGGAGCAGAAGAAGGGGAGAGTTCATCTATGATTATGACTTTTTTAGGGTCTTGGTTTGAAGAAGACATAACTGAATGAGAAAGAAATTTGCAAATTATGAAAGAAGGATGGAAGTTTTTCTTAGAAGCAAAGGCAAAAGAGGTATTTATATACGAAGGCAATCGTAAAAAATGGCAAACAATGATGGGAACACCATTATGAAAACTGTCACTTCGTGACTGATGCAGCCGTAAAAAGCCCTAAAACCCGCTGAAGAACCGCAGAACCAATCTGGGATTTCCATGTGGCACATGTATTAAATGGAAGTGACAAGCGACGTATAAGTTCAGAAGCAGGTTCGATGACATGAGTGAAACGACGACAAAATATTTCCGACATAAATAAGTATCCACTTACCAAATATTCAATCAATAAATAAATGGTAAGTGAGGGGATTATCTGTAGTGGTAAAAATACTATTACACATGGAATTAATCAAGTGGATGACATGGAAAGCCATGTGGATCAATAGAAAAGTAACAATTGGAGAAAAAACTTAGAAAGAGATACGAGTTAAGAAGATACGAACTAAACACCCACGAGATGATTAGAAACGGTTGCTCGAGTCTATTCAAAGAGTTGAAGAGACACGGTCAAAATGAATCGGGGCTGAAAAGAGGGCAGATTCATATATCTTCAATCAATGAGTTCAAACGTTATAAAAATCTTCACGCAACAGTTACGATTACCTATTATAACGTTTCATTAATGATATAAATACTCATTAATGCTCAATCATAAAGAGGAGTAGACGTTGTACTTAAAGCTCCTATAAAAGGGAATGAAATACTGCTTGTATGGACACGTTCTATTCACTATTGGAATATACTTTACATTCTTGTGCTCTTAATATCTTCCTTTCTACTCTCAGTCTTAATTACCTTTATTGCTTTAGCTAATTGTTCTGATTATCAATAACCCGAATATTTCTTAAACTAAGCTTTGACTAAGAATTCGATTCTTTGGTTAAACAATATATCTACGTCTTTGATTTTTTTCCCTCACACGTTTATATATGGTTCGAGTTGTATATAATAGGTTCAATTTTAATTTTCAAGAATGTAAAAGTTTATATACAATGTAACCACACATACTTTTTTTTTGGGTCAAAGAGAAGCTAATGTATAAATTTAAATATTGTTCGTACAACTAGACATGCTCCTGTGAGCATCAAGGTTGTCAAGATTGGCCAAAACATTAGAAACGTCACTAGAGATAGATCTACGAAATGTAGCTTCAGAAATATCTAGCATAAGACTGCAAAATAGTAGTCGGTGGTAGTACTAACTTTACAAAATCACTTTTTTCTTTAAGTTACTAATCGATACTTAATATAGAATCCTTGTAATGATTTAATTTTATGAATTCATTATATAAATATAATACTCTGTCAGATTAGAAAAGGAAACAAAATTAAGGGGTAGAGTGAGAGCAAGGAAATTGAAAGGAACAGCGTGGTACACTGTTTATATATAATAATTTAAATTCTAAATAAGTTAACGGCTAAGTCATTCGCTAACAATAACATACTCAGTGAATTTTCACAAGTAAAGTTTAGGGGAGGGAAAGATGTAGCAGTCCTCTCCAAAAATATCCCACTCCACATATTCGGGATGGGTTACTTGTACAAATAGTAAGCTTTTTGTTTGCTCTGTTTTCCTCAGGTTTGGCTATACCAACAGTTTCTAACCTTAGTTTTTCAACCAAATTATCAGTTCTTTGTCCTTTTAAGTTCTCAATTCCCTGATAACTTAGTTTCTTCATTTTGTGGTTTAGTAAACCTTCTCAAAATTCAAGAAAGCTAGCGCCAAGAATCGTAATAGCAAATCAAACAAGCCTATGGAAGAAGAAATGAATTGGCAGAGAGAAAAAAGGAAAGACTTCAACACTAGCTTTCAAAAGAAGATCAAAAGTCCTGAACACCAACTCTGTTTTCAATCCTCTGTTCCTTATAATACTCCCCCACACATAGCATCTTCTTCTACTTGTCGATCGTCAACGGCTCTTTTTCCTTTTTCTTTAGATGGAACTCAGCAACCCATGGAAAGTTTACATCAATTAAGATCAAACAACACGCCTCTGTTTCGCCCGCTGCAGCAAATGATCTCATTTTCCGCTCAACACCCACAATATTTTTCAAGGGAATTGGGACCATTCCAGCATTGTAATAAAATACTGAATGTAAAGATGGATAAATCGGGAGAGGGTAACGGGGTTCCCCTGTTTAATCCTCTGTTACAGCATCCTTATTCAACGACCAAACTGTACAGAGGAGTAAGGCAGAGGCATTGGGGTAAATGGGTAGCTGAGATTCGTCTTCCTCGAAAAAGGGCTCGTCTTTGGCTTGGCACTTTTGACACTGCTGAAGATGCAGCCATGGCTTATGATCGCGAGGCCTATAAGTTACGAGGAGATAACGCGAAGCTCAATTTTCCCGAACTCTTCCTTGGTAAAAACAAAGCAGCATTACCAGAGAGTCAACAGCCACCACTTGAATGTGACATTTTTGAAGAAGAAATGGGATCAAGTGAGGTTATAGCTATTGATGGAGTTCAAGGGAATGTAGAGAATTGTGGTGCATTATCACAATTATCTGATTTTGAGGCTTGGCTAAATGCAATACCAGAAGGTTGGGGTCCAGGGAGTCCAGTTTGGGACGATTTCGACACTAACAATAATCTCATATTGCCCCATAATATTCACTTTGGGGATGTCCATCAGCAGGAGTGTCATAATTCTCATCTTCAGGATACGACTAAGCCTGCGCGATGACACATGGGCTCATAATTAGACGACCTTTTGCAGACGGAACATCATACTTCTGGATAGGCCTGAAAAGCCTAGACTAGAAGAACTAAGTTGAACCAATGATGCTGTCTTTTTACAACGTTCTTTTTTCTTCTTCCAGCATGCATATCCCTCTCTCTTCGCACCCTCTTTTTTACCATCCATCATTCACCAGTAGGTGATCAATTATTCAATAATCTCCTCAAATTCTTTCATAGGTTGCATATGTTTTGTCAGACCTGTGAGATTTTTCACCCTTCCTTCTTAGTTCATCTATTTTCAAATTGGTTGCAGATTTTACATGGAACAACCTGTGTTTCTCCTTAGGAGAGCCTTTTGACTCTTCACTTTACTGCCACTCAGACTTTTAGTGATTGCCTTTTGGACTTTCACATAGTTGCATCCTTCTTCCACCTAAACCATTTTCTGCAAAACTGTTGAATCTTTTTAGGTTGCTCTGATGGTAAGTACCCTTCACTTCCAATCAAGAGGTTGTGAGTTCGAGTCATTGGGGAGTTCTTGGAGGGAAGGATGCCGAGGGTCTTTTCAAAACAGTCTCTCTACCTTAGGGTAAGGGTAAGGTCTGCGTACACACTACCCTCCCCAGACCGCACTTGTGTGATTATACTGGGCTGTTGTTGCCTGATTAAATTATTTAGCTTTTGCTCTAGTAGTTTATAAATTAGGACCTTCTTTGTCGAAAAATTATACTACGTATAAGGTAAAATATTACTTGTTATTGATTAAAAATAACCTCTGAACACCCTTGCATAACTCACTGGAAAGGGGTGTTCAAATTTCCTGGCTTCGCGGCTGCATTGCGAGCTCAACTTTTATCAGCAAGGATGGAAAGAATAAAAGTTTCTGCAGAGTCAGTAGTCTGTACATTTTAATGTTTGGTTTAGATTGTGTTTTGTTATTTCCTGTTGTCTTCTGTAAAATCAGGAGCTCACAAGTCCAGCTACGGGTTTGGTTATTTTTGCTCAAATCGTACATTTGGTGATAGAATTAATCAGAATCCACAAGATTGAAATTCTAGCTCCTCGTCTACATAAAATAGCTGTTCAGCAGTTATCCTCTTCTGATTAATTATATTTTGCATGTTCAGGATCCAATGCGAATATTCCTAGTTTTAATTAAGTCAATATTGATGTGCGGTATTATTGCCCCTACTCCTATGTGTATATGCACTATGTATGGATACCACAAAGTTAAATTTATCTTACCACATTTCCTCATACAAATTATTTAAAAGTTGAATCATGACAATAAACCGACACAACTTAAAGCGACGAAGTTAGGAATTTTTCCAAGGGTATTCACATTTAAAAGAAGTGAAAATGCTTTTACGACAAAGAGTGTTTCATGTGTTATATACCTCCAAAAAGGTTATATTTTACCTATATACACACTGCAATTTTTCGCCACCGACTACTTGCATGGGCGGCTCTAAAGGCTCGGATAGTGAGGCCATCACCAAACCCCCAAATTTGAAGGCCCAAATTTATTTTAAATTGTTATTGTTATTGTTATTATTACTATATTATATAAATAATTAGTATTAAGAAAAGTGTTACAGTATAATTTTTAGTTATTTGATTGAAGTTATTTTATATCAATAAATTCATAAAAATGATAGTTTTCTTTACTGATTAATTAGTATATTTGCTTCAATCTTCAATTTTAGTTTTATCCCGGAAGTAAGTTATATATATATCGACAGTATAATAAATTTCTTTTACAATGTTCTCTCAAACTGCATGAAAACAAAAACATTCACGCACCGATTTTCGTTTAGTGTAATTCGACATATTATATTAGGTTGTTTATAATTTATTTAGATATTCACCAATAAGTACTATTTAATTAATAGAATGAATTACAATTATAATTTAAATTGATCATAAGGAGTAAATATTTTTGACAGCGGTAATGATCAAAATTTAAGCTATTACGTTATGTACGTCTATTTCTTGTTCTTGTTTGTGATGATAGCCAAATCAAAATTTGTGGACCTCAACATCCGATAGTCCACCACTTTATTTTTTGTGGTCTTCTTCCTTTCTTTTTTTTTAAATTCGTTTATTTTTGTCTTAAATGATTAATTTATTGTTTAGAAAGTAAATTTTGTTGTTAGTGTAAATATTTTTTGTAGAATAAATTTAAGGGCCTCTCAATTTGATTTCGTCTTCGGCCACGAGATCCATTGAGCCGCCTCTACTACTCGCACAAATTTTGTGTGTATGCTTACTGTTGAGCTCTCAGTGTGTCTGATGGTGTATTTTGTGCATACGAAATACTCGGTTTTCGTCAAACAGGCCGTGCCTATAAAGTCAGAGGCGGATTCATGATTTAAACTCTATGGGTTCAACTATAAACTTATTAACGGCGTACCTCTTATATGTTTAAAGTTATGGGTTCATGTCTATTATTTTTACAATTTTAATGACCTTTTACACATAAATATTTACTCCACATCGAAAGTTATGGGTTCAATTGAACCCGTAAATACCATACTGCATCCGCCCCTGCACAAAACAGAATAAATCCAAGCTGAGCTCTCTTGCTTAATAGTCGAGGTTCACGCATAGTTTTGGCAACAAGTCGTTTTTCATCAAATTTGGTAAAATGACTACCCTCACTGGTTAGACAGAAGTTATTTTTCTTATAACTATCTAGATTTTAAAATTTCATGTCATTTGTTTTAGTTAGCACTTAGACATATTATTTATTATTAAACTAACAGTGAAATTTTTATCAAAAATTCTTTGATTTGCTAATTTAATTATATATTTTTCCGAAAAAAACTTTTTACTCACCAACCAAACAATGAAAAATATTTTTTTGAAAAATATTGTTGTTAAAGAATAAATGAAAAATTACTTGTGTCATACTAAATACTAGTGGTGTTCAAATCGGACTGGAAAACCGCACCAAACTGAAAAGTCAAACCACACCTATTAAAAATCCCAACTAGACTTGGTTTGATTTGGTTTGGTATGAAGTAAAAAAACCCTAATCAAACCGGCATATAAAAATATAATTTTTATATATACTTTTAAGACTTTATATTGAATTTTCTTTACAAAAAAAATATATTTGAGATCCGCTCATGGAATTTAATATTTAATAGAGCAGAAGTGCATCCATTTTTATTTACTATAAATAATGAGTTGTATCATTTTTTTATCATGTGTAACTGAAATACGTCAATCACCCATTTGTTCTTCCACATTCATATGTCAAGATTTCTTATATCTTTTTCGGATTTAAAATGGTATTTCGAAGTTAAATAGAATACATCATTATTTAATTAGGTATCATCTTGATTTTTATGTTTAATTATTAAATTCGGTTAACCTTGTAAGTGTACACATTAACGAAGTACTATCGTTAGACAACTAAGAAAATAACTATCATGCGTTACTAAAAAGAATTCCCATAAGCAATATTTTGATATAGATCATATGTTTGTCAATTTTTTTTTAATTTTTACTAACCATATATTCACTTATCAAAACTTTATTTATAACTTTAACAAAATAAGATTGAAAAATATTGATGTAACAAAAAATCCGATAAATTTGACGAAATCGAACCAATCCAACCCGATATAGTTGATTTGGTTTGGTTTTGATAAAAATCAAACCAATCCGATCCATATACACCCCTGCTAAATACACTCTAAAAAAAAAATCAAAATATTTTAGTTCGTGATCAAGGTATATAACTCACGATTTTGGTAAAGTCATCACTCAAGCATCTAGAGAATTATATTTGCCTTCCTACATTATTATTAAGTAGTTAAATATTATTTCACAAGAATTTTAAATTTTTATTTATTAATGCAGATTTTGTCGAGGGTGTGTCGGAAACAGTCTCGTGCTTTTTCAGGGCAGAGTAACTATGTGGGAATCACAGAATTTGTTGTTCAAAACTAGATAAGTCAGACTCTCGCCTTCCAAGTCCACATTTTTCTTGGAACAAAGGGAATAAATATCTTGGATTAACAACAAAAGGTTACATATCGCATACTTAGCATGCTTTTCGTGGTTAATTACTTTTTAAAATCTAACTGGAATTTGGTACAATATCGACAAATATTTTGTTTGACAAAAATGGGTCCGTTAGCCGTCCCATGAGATCATCTTCATTTCTTGAAGAGAAATGATAAGCTTAAAAATTGTAAATAATAAAATATGAAATTTCTTTATATTGTGGCAGGTTAGATAGCTAATGATTAGAGTTTAAATGTTTAATGATCCTGGCTTAGATTTAAGCATGATCAACATTGATGTCATGGTGCGGCCGTGAACACGCTCAACTATGTTTAACAAAAGACTAAGCGGGCGTTGTAAATATAATCTGAGTATTAAGCCCAGAGTCGAATCCCACAAGGAATCAACGTATCAGCTGTTATTGTAGATTATCAATTCTCACTAGTCAACTTTCTCAAATGTTGTAAATATCACTTGGTGTTGTGTTTATACTACTGCAGTTGAACAAAAATATAAAAACTAAAGATTAACTAACAATAAGGTGTAAACAATTGGAATAAAGGTTTAAGGTTATGGTTCCCATGTTGTTGATTTCCCTTATTGTATATTTCCTATAGTTTTGACTTTGTTATCTCTATCAATCATGAACCCTCCAGTTATCATAAATCTCTCTCAAGTAATTATGATAATTTACTAGACATACTTTCTCAAGTTACGCTAGCTAGATTTCAATACAGTTCACTTTAGATTGTACCCGAGGTATCTTTATCTCTAATCCAATCTCTAAACCCTCGGTTATGACTCTCGCCTATACTCTGGGAGTGGTGTTGTTCAAACAACTACCTAAATATGCACTCTCTCTCAAGTAGATACATACTAAATAGGAACAGCTAATTGAGGGCCCTTCAATCAACTACAACCAGAACGTAGTTGAACAAATAGAGATTAGCAACCAAACCAAAACTATATTAATATATCAACAAGTTCATCCCCAACGGGTTACACCAACAACCTTAGAATAGAGAAATTAGCTACTCATGCTCAAGAATAAAAAAAAACCAAATAATTCATAATACTCCAAAATAATGATGAAACGAAGAAGAAAATAAAACTCTAATTGTTGATTGTCTTCTCACAATGAGTTTGCCTCCTACTTGAGCCTAAAAATAGATATCTCCCCCTCTTGGGCGGATTTACAATGTTTATATAGGGTTTTGGCAAATAAACCCGTATTTTGCACTTAAGTCCTTCAAGTTCCAGATTTTCCAACATTCGCCCGCGGTCGCGGCAGGAACGCGGCGCGACCGCGGTCGGCTTCAGTGATTTATTTAACTGTTGACTTCCACCGCAGTTCATACGCGGTGGACCTTGCTTCAGCCAGATTTGACTCTTTTTCTTGTGCAATTCAACAGGTTCTCTTTGATTGGCCTCAAACTTCCTTAATTGACTCCAAATTTCTCCAAAGTTCTCTTCTGGTAGAATATATCCTGCAAAGCACGAAAAATACTAATCCGAGCATTTTGTTATCAATATTTACATTAAAAACATCATAAAGTGTGGTTCATTAGGGGCGAAACTATAGTCTAATTCACCTATTATCAACACTCCACACTTAAACCTTTGCTCGTCCTCGAGCAGCTAAACCACACTCTAAGGCCTAATCATCTTAAGCATTACCCTTAGGTGTCACACCCTGTCATTTTACAAGTAACAACCCCAGCTGTGTAACATCTACGCCTCAAGTGGAGACTCTATATGCCATGCCACACTCTTACTTCCTCAAGGTACTCTATATAGAGGTTAAGATTTACCTTTTCTTCATGAATTACATGCCCTCACATGACACAATTGAGAGTAGTTCCACAAAAATAAGATCAAGAATAGCAGGAACTTTAAATTGAAAGAATTCACTCACTCTCAACAAAGAACATTCATATGCCTCACAGATACGCCATAGGCTTGCCCGTAGTGTAATACTCTACTAATTGAGTTCATTCAGTCTAAGATCAACAAGTCTTTATTTGGTTGTAATGTAGGCTAAGGGACCGGTAGGATACATTTGGGTATAGTGACTAACCTCCCTAAGTACTTTTAATACACTTACTTCAACATTCAGCCCACTTTCTTGCTTGGCCAGACTTTTTACCACATTTTGCTTCATAATTACCCCACTATTCTTAGGTGCACTGTCTTTTTCGTGCCACTCAATATCGAGGACTGCATGTGTTTATTGTCCTCTTTCTTTTTTTCTTTTTTTTAAGTGGCTTCACTTTTACCTTTTATTTATTTCTTTTTTTCTTTCGTACCTTTGCACCTTTCATTCTATTTCCTTGTTTTTCCTTACAAACCACACCACCCCCCCACACTTTGACTTTTACATATTATCTAACAATTCAAGTGCTCATGGGAGGTACATGGTTCAAACAGACAAGCTATTCAAACAATTGGATATGGTTCGTTATGTGGTTATCAAAGAAACAGGTTTTAAGCTCAAAGGGGTTAACTATGGTCAATTGCTTTCAGGTGGAGATACATTTATGTCAGGCTTCACAAAAAAATGCATATATACTTTCTAAGACTGAACAAACTTCTATTTCGTTTTGTACACACACAGGGCAAGTTCTAGGTATCAAATGCAGATATAGAATATGATGCAACTACCTCACACACACATGGCACATAATCCAATCCAAATTGGTTCATCAACACACTCAAGAGAGTATTCAAGTTAGTTACAGTGTGCAAAATTAAGGCATTATACAAGAGTCCACAAATGAGCCTAAGCGTCACACCCTAGAGTTTGTTTTGATTTTCAGGTGTAACACACTACGGGTTGCATTCTTGCCATTCCCCTTCTCGCCCAAGAGAATCCTAATAACTACAAACAAAAAGAAAAATATAACTACACCCAGTTCAAGCTAAACCCTTGAAAAAGAACCGTGGTCAAAAGAAAAACCAAGGGGGAGTTACTACACTACCTAAAAGGAAAATAAAAAATTTTTTTGGTATTTTATTTAGACTAACTTCCCTCAAGAAAACTGCCTAAGTAGTCTGTCATCAGGAAAAATCCACTACATTTTTTTTACTTCGACTTAGTGCCCTCAAAAGACCCGTCAGAAGGTGTCTGTCTTCGGGACAAGCCAAACAAATGAAACAACCAATTCAAACATACAAAATCAAAACAAGATACAACCTATCCACACATATACAACAACACAATTTTAGTTCCCCACCCACACATATAAATTTGGCATGTCCGCATGTCAATTAACAATAAAAGTACAGAGGGGTGAGGAGACTTCCCTGGTGCTCACTCGTCGTCTGAAACGGTGGCCGGGTCAACAATGCAGGCCCTCCCTAATGCGTGGAACCACGCCATGAATCCTTTCTCCGATCTATCCTGTCGGGTGGACATAGCCTTCATCCGAACGTGGAGGGCATCCACAGAGGTGGGCAGGCCGGCCACGTCCTCCTCCAAAGTTGATAGCCTGGGACCAGGACAAGGTCGCGAGGGAACTGCTCCATTATAAGACCTCTGAGATGGGGCAGCGTCGGGAATGACCTCATCCTCATCATCCACCTCTAGCGGCACTGAGTGCTCTTTGCCCACAATAATCTTACCAGCTCTAAACGGGGCCTTCTTTGGCAGTTTTTCGTCACCGGGCCTGTCAGAAAGATTGGCCATCTTGCACAACCGAGTCACAAGAAAGGGGAAGTAGAGCCCTTTTGTCACCTCAGGCGACCTTATAAAAATTTCATCGAGGAGCACACGGGCTATATCAAAATCCATACCATTCATAAAACACCAGACCATCACTGCCGAGGAGCGTTAACATCTGTGGTGTTGCTGGTGGGTAGGAAATGGATGCAGATAACCGTAAACCAACACTTAGCCTCCCAGGTGAAGGAACTAGAGTTCAGAGTGATGTTCTCCTTCACCCAAGTAGGCCTCCCTCCTACACAAATATACTCGACTAGCATTGGCTAGTTGATTGGTGGAGCCTGGTAGGCCTGGTAATAATCAATATCTCCCGAAAAGGTCGGCAGCCCGTAAGCTTGACGTATAGCATCCACGGAGGCATCCACCCTCGTCATCCTGACAGTAACAGTCATGTGTATATGCTCCGGGCTGTTAGCATAAAACTCCCGGACCATCATAATATTGGCTTCCTCGGGGTCCTCAAAAAGTATGCCCAACTGGCGCCTTTGAATTTCGTCGAACATGGCCGGGTTTTCATTCTGTAAAGCAGCCCTGTCGATTGGCACCTCGTGGTACAATTTCTTGTCAGACTTAGCTCCAAACCGGTCCTCATCCTCCTTAAACACAAATCGGGATGAATCAAACCGACTAGTGCCCTCAGTGTTACGTCGCTTGCGGGAATGCGCCATGATACATGGGTTGGACATGGCCTGCCGCGGTCAACCGCGGCCGTGGTGGGTTCAAAGAGATTATTTTACCGCGGTCGCGGTGGGTTCAGAGAGCTTGTTTTACCGCGGTCGCGCCGCGGTCCGCCGCGGTCACGGTGGCCTGATTTCGAAGGTTACTGTGTTTTTACCCTGTTTTCACCTTACCAGAGTTGTTTTACGCCCCAGTCTTTTGCTCAACACACCTCCAAGCGTGTCCTGCACACTCAGAAACTCGTCAGACTCCACTACATCAATTACTACATAATAAAAAGAGAAAACACTATCATCATGGGTTGCCTCCCACGCATCGCTTGATTTAACGTTGCGGCACGACGAGTACAACAATCAATGGGTTGCCTCCCATGAAGCTCCTGATTTAACGTCTCGGCACGATGCAGACTGAGCTAATTTAAGGCTCGCTCAACCTCTGTGGTTCAAAGAGATGCACCACAGACAATTCTTTAGTCTCATCCATTCCCACATACAGTTTTAGTTGTTGTCCATTAACCTTGAAGGCATTGGACCCATCTTCAGTTGCTATCTCCACAGCCCTAGAGGGGAACACTTTGACCACTTTAAATGGCCCAGACCATCGGGACTTAAGCTTACCAGGAAACAGTCTCAACCTTGAATTATACAGTAACACCTTGTCTTCGGTTTGAAATTTCTGTCCACAATGTTCTCGTCACGCAACCTCTTCATTCTCTCCTTGTATAGCCTTGTGCTCTCAAATGCCTGATATCGGAATTCCTCCAACTCATGCAACTCTGTAACCCGATTTTCTCCCGTAGCATCAAGGTCCATGTTTAATTGCTTCAGTGCCCACCAAGCTCGATGTTCTAGCTCCACAGGCAGGTGACAGGCCTTCCCAAATACCAACTTGTACGGAGACATACCAATTGGTGTTTTCAATGCAGCCCTATAGGCCCAGAGTGCGTCATCAAGCTTTTTCGCCCAATCAGTTCTTGTGGCGTTTACAGTTTTGGTTAGCACACTCTTGATCTCACGGTTTGAGACCTCCGCATGCCCGCTTGTTTGAGGGTGATACGGGGTTTCCACCTTGTGGTGCACATCATACTTAGCCAACAGTTTCTCAAAGACACGATTGCAAAAGTGCGTGCCCCTGTCACTAATGATGGCCCTTGGAATCCCGAATAGGGTGAATATATTCTTCTTCAAGAACCTCACCACCACTCTTGCATCATTGGTGGGGAACGCTGCAGCTTCCACCCATTTAGACATGTAATCTACAGCGACAAGTATGTACTTATTGCCGTAGGAACTGACAAAGGGACCCATGAAATCAATCCCCCATACATCAAACACCTCAAATTCTTGAATTGGGTTCATTGGCATCTCATGTCGACGAGATATGTTCCCCGTTCTTTGGAACTGATTACAGCCTTTCACCCATTGGTGAGCATCTTTGAAAATAGTTGGCCAGTAGAAACCGGCCTCTAACACCTTTGTTGTTGTTCAAACTCCTCCAAAATGTCCTTCATATGGTGACGCGTGACAAGCCTGCAAAACAGAAAATTGTTCTATCTCGGGGATACACCTCTGAATCATGTTATCAATGCAAATTCTAAACAAATGAGGTTCGTCCCAATAGTAATTGCGGCAGTCACGATAAAATCGTTTCTTTTGAATAGAGGAGAGTTCATAGGGTTCAATGCCGCTGGCCAGGTAGTTTGCAATATCTTCATACCATGGCACATCTTCCACACTCGTGGCTAGCAGCTTCTCATCTGGAAAGGTTTCTAGAATATCCTCAGACTCAATCACATTCTCAGCACCTTCAAGGCGTGATAGATGGTCAGCGACTTGGTTCTCCGTGCTCTTGCGGTCACGAATCTCCAAGTCAAACTCTTGAATAAGTAACACCCAACAAATTAGGCGCGGCTTAGACTCTTTCTTATCAACTACATATCGAATGGCTGCGTGATCAGTGTACACGATCACCTTCGACCCGATCAAGTAAGACCTGAACTTGTCAAAGGCGAACACGGCAGCCAACATCTCTTTTCCAGTTACCGTGTAGTTCAACTGATCTCCACTCAAAGTCCTACTTGCGTAGTAAATTGGGTGCATTACCTTATCTTTGCGCTGACCCAACACGGCTCCCACAGCATAGTCACTAGCATCACACATGAGTTCAAACGGTTGCTCCCAGTCGGGGGAAACTATAATTGGTGTCGTGACTAACCACTTCTTCAGTTCCTCAAAATCCACCCTGCAATCATCAGAAAACACAAATGGGTTATCTTTTTCAAGCAACTTATAGAGGGGATTGGCAATCTTGGAGAAGTCCTTGATGAATCGCTGGTAGAACCCGGCGTGCCCCACGAAGCTACGAATAGCTTTGACTGATGTGGGAGGTGGAAGTTTTTCGATCACATCGACTTTGGCTCTGTCCCCTCAATACCTTTACTCGACACCAAGTTCCTCAAGATGATCCCTTCTTGTACCATGAAATGGCACTTCTCCCAATTAAGCACAAGATTCGTCTCGATGCACCTCTTCAGGACACGGGTTAAATTTGCTAGGCACTCATCGAATGAATTTCCCACTACTGAGGAATCATCCATGACGACCTCCATAATATCTTCTACCATGTATGTGAAAATGGCCATCATGCACCGTTGGAATGTTGCAGGTGCATTGTAGAGACCAAATGGCATCCTCCTGAAAGCAAACACCCCGTAGGGACATGTAAAGAGGTATTTTCCCTGTCTTTCGGGGCAATAGAAATATGGTTATACCCCGAGTACCCGTCAAGGAAAAAAAAGTGAGACCTCCCTGCTAGCATGTCGAGCATTTGATCAATGAAGGGAAGTGGGAAGTGGTCTTTGCGGGTGTCAAGGTTCAACTTTCTGTAATCCATGCATATTCTCCAGCCCGTGATGGTTCTTGTGGATATCAATTCATTTTTATCATTCTTTACCACCGTCATGCCACCCTTTTTTAGGACACACTGCACTGAGCTAACCCAGCTGCTGTCAGAGATGGGGAAAATGATTCTCGCATCTAACCACTTGATGATTTCCTTCTTCACCACTTCCTTCATGTTCAGGTTCAAGCGCCTTTGGTGTTCCCTGGAAGGTCTGTGCCCCTCTTCCAGGAGTACCTTATGCATGCAATATGCCGGGCTGATCCCTTTGATATCTGCCATGGTCTAACCAATGGCAGTCTTACACTCAGAGAGCACATGTAATAACTGTTTTACCTGCACATCTAGCAAACTGGATGAGATAATAAGAGGTAGTGTAGAATTAGGGCCTAGAAATGCGTACCTGAGATGGGCTGGCAATGGTTTCAACTCTAAATTGGGTGGTTCTTCCACAGAGGGTTTGGCTGGCGGGCTCTCTCTTTTCTCTAAGTGCAATGGTTCAAACTCGAGAGCCCTCGGCCAGACCCCTTTACCTTCTAGTGCTGACACCCACTCTGCCAGTTCTTTATCATTTACATCATCCAAGTTCATCAAACATGCAGCAAGGGGGTCCTCAATAGTCAAGGTTGCATCATCTTGCTCAAGTATCACATCCACGACATCAATTAGAGAACAATTGGCGAACTCACTCGGTCGCCTTATGGATTTTTGCACGTTGAATGTGATTTCTTCGTCATTCAGCCTTATCTTTAGCTCTCCAGTCTCACAATCAATGAGAGCTCTGCCTGTGGCAAAAAATGGCCTTCCCAAGATTATGGGAATCTCTTCATCCACACGACAATCTAATATCACAAAATCAGCAGGGAACACAAACTTCTCCACTTGCACCAACACATCATCGAGAATACCCGACGGTCTCTTCACCGTCCTATCAGCTAGTTGTAGCAGCATGGAAGTAGGCCTGACTCTACCAATACCCAGTCTCTTATAAATGGCCAAGGGCATTAAATTAATGTTGGCCCTCCAAATCACACAGAGCTTTGGCGAAAGAAAAATTGCCAATGATGCAGGGAATTTTAAAACTCCCTGGGTCAGACAACTTTTCTGCAATAGGGCGTGTCACCACAGCACTGCAAGTCTGAGTAAGGGTCACAGTAGCCAAGTCTTGGAAATCAAACTTTCGGGACATCAAGTCCTTCATCATCTTAGCATATCCAGGCATTTCTTTCAGAGCATCTATCAACGGAATGTTTACTTGTATCTGCTTTAGCATATCCAAGAACTTTTTATACTGCTCATCTTTTTGGTATTTTGCCAGCCTTTGAGGGAATGGCGCTGGTGGTCTCTTCTTTCCCGTGATTTGGGCTTTCTCCTTCTCGACTACCACCTCTATTACTGGCTCTGTGGTTACCTCCAATTCTTTCTCAGCCTCGCTCTGCCCACTGGGTTCTCCTTCAGTAATTTGTACTGTTACTTTGGTCAAGGTTGTAGACTCATCAAGTTCAATTGGCACTGGCACTAGTGTCCCTGTCTGCCTGCTTTCATGAGCCAACTCCTGTTCCAAGTCTAAGTCTCTGCCATTACGGAGACTCACTGCCATCAGCTGCTTTGGGCCCTGGTCCTTAGGATTCACCTGAGTGTCAGCAGGTAAAGTTCCAAGAGGACGATTGTTCACTGCCATTGAAATTTGGCCCAGCTGCACCTCAATATTTTTGATAGCCGAGTCACGTGCATCTACTCTTTCACTAATTTTGGCAGTTGACCCAATCACCTGTTGTATCATTTCTTCAAGCCTGGAAAACCCATCTTCTTGCCTCCCCCATGTTGTTGCCGAGGGGGATGATATGCCTGCTGCTGAGTTTGATTATTGTATCCCTGAGGCCTTTGGTACGGTGCCACATTACCATGAGGTCTCATGGCACCCATGTTTCCATTGTTATGCTGCTGATGAGGTGGTGTATACGGTTGAACTTGCTGACCCCAGTTCTGTCCCCCTTGTCTTTGGCCTCCATAATTTGACACATAATTCATGTTTTCCGGGTGAGGAGGGTGATCGCAATATGCATTCCACTGATTACCAATTGGCTGACTAATGCATGAAGTGCATAAGCCCCCATTGGTAGTATCCACGATATTAACCTGCTGCTTAATCCCTGATTCCTCTACCTTCCTTGTCAGAATACTCATTTGTGTCATCAGAGTAGCCATGTTCTCAGCCATAGTGTTGGACGGATCTAACGGCACTGAGTGAACAACTGGGGTAATAGGAGCACCCCTAGTTGTCCATCCTGAGTTTTGTGCCATTGTATCGAGTAAAATATGGCTCTCCTCCATGTCTTACTAAGGAATGCTCCACTAGCTGAAGCATCAACATTGGCCTTCACACCATCATCCAGACCCATATAGAATCGTTGTCCCAACATCTGCTCAGTAATACCATGATGAGGACAAATAACCAACATCCCTTTAAAGCGTTCCCATGTCTCCTGCAATGTCTCCATGGGCTTCTGTCTGAAGTTTATGATGTCATCAATATGTTGTGCTGTCTTGTTTGGTGGATGAAATTTACTCAGAAATTGCTTGACCAACTCCTCCCATGTTGTAATAAAGTTGATAGGGAGGGAATTGAGCCAAGTCTGGGCAACTCCTGTTACCGAGAACGGAAAGAATAACAATCTTAATGCTTCCGGGGTAACATTTGGCTGCCTTTGGGTATTGCAGATGGACAGAAAGTTCTTTAAGTGCTGCAGAGGATCCTCGACGTACAACCCCGAAAATAGCCCCTTATTCTGCAACAAGTGCAACATGTTGTTTGTAATCTGGAAAGATTCTGCTTCAATCTGAGGGACCAAAATCGCGGTCGCCAAGTTGTCAGTTGTGGGTTGTGCCTAGTCGTATGATGGCGCCTCAGGTACAATAGGTATCTGAGGCGCTGCAATTCTTGCAGCAGGGTCGGCCACACCATCGCCGACATCCCCAACATTCAGGTTGTTTCTGTTATTCAAATCTGCCATGTCTGGTTCTATGTGTTCAATGTTTGATTGTTGTTTGCTTCTCCTGTTAGCCCTGTTCAAGGCCCTGAAAACTTTTTCGGGATCTGGCAATGCTTCAAATACGTCACCAGCTCTCGAAGAGTTTCTAGGCATGCACCTGTACCACCGGTTTAGCAAACGTTAGAAATTCAATATATATGTGAAATCAAAGAAACATGACTATACTTAAGAATTTTCGTATTTTTCTTCAACTACACTTGATAATACCGTTAATTCCCCGGCAACGGCGCCAAAATTTGATCACGCTAACTATGTCTAACAAAAGACTAAGCGGGCGTTACAAATATAATCTGAGTATCAAGCCTAGAGTCGAATCCCACAGGGAATCAACGTATCAACTGTTATTGTTAGATTATCAATTCTCACTAGTCAACTTTCTCAAACATTATAAATATCACTTGGTGTTGTGTTTATACTACTGCAGTTGAACAAAAATATAAAAACTAAAGATTAACTAACAATAAGGTGTAAACAATTGGAATAAAGGTCTAAGGTTATGGTTCCCCTGTTGTTGATTTCCCTTATTGTATATTTCCTATAGTTTTGACTTTGTTATCTCTATCAATCATGAACCCTCTAGTTATCATAAATCTCTCTCAGGTAATTATGATAATTTACTAGACTCACTTTCTCAAGTTACGCTAGCTAGATTTCAATACAGTTCACTTTAGATTTCACCCGAGGTATCGTTATCTCTAATCCAACCTCTAAACCCTCGGTTATGACTCTCGCCTATACTCCGGGAGTGGTGTTGTTCAAACAACTACCTAAATATGCACTCTCTCTCAAGTAGATACATACTAAATAGGAACAGCTAATTGAGGGCCCTTCAATCAACTACAAACAGAACGTAGTTGAACAAATAGAGATTAGCAACCAAACCAAAACTATATTAATTTATCAACAAGTCCATCCCCAACGGGTTCCACCAACAACCTTAGAATAGAGAAATTAGCTACTCATGCTCAAGAATAAAAAAAAAAACCAAATAATTCATAATACTCCAAAATAATGATGAAACGAAGAAGAAAATAAAACTCTAATTGTTGATTGTCTTCTCATAATGAGTTTGCCTCCTACTTGAGCCTAAAAATAGATATCTCCCCCTCTTGGGCGGATTTACAATGTTTATATAGGGTTTTGGCAAATAAACCCGTATTTTGCACTTAAGTCCTTCAAGTTCCAGATTTTCCAGCATTCGCTCGCGGTCGCGGCAGGAACGCGGCGCGACCGCGGTCGGCTTCAGTGATTTATTTAACTGTTGACTTCCACCGCGGTCCATCCGCGTTCGACCGCGGCCGCGGTGGACCTTGCTTCAGCCAAATTTGACTCTTTTTCTTGTGCAATTCAACGGGTTCTCTTTGATTGGCCTCAAACTTCCTTAATTGGCTCCAAATTGCTCCAAAGTTCTCTTCTGGTAGAATATATCCTGCAAAGCACGAAAAATACTAATCAGAGCATTTTGTTATCAATATTTACATTAAAAACATCATAAAGTGTGGTTCATTAGGGGCGAAACTATAGTCTAATTCACCTATTATCAGGCCGCAGTACTTTGATCTCTGACATAGAAAATTAATTCGCATGTCAATTTATTAATGGAAGTGTACTTTTGTGTTGTTTGTATGTTTGTAGACGGTCAAAATCGGGCTTGACTAACTTTGTATGGTTAATCGAGACCAGGACGACAGGTTAAGGTTCGATCTCATGTTGTATCGAACTATGACCCGAAGATAGATTGCTAAGCTCATGAATCAGTGATCGATCAAGACCGAGTCCGGTCGCAATCAAGATCGAGCAGGATAGAGATCGAGTGAGAACGGAGGAAGCCTGCTGAGTCGAATAACGGAAAGCTGAGATATCCGTGATCAGGCAAGAATCATGACGGAAGTCTCGGCACGTATCGAGTCAAGACCGGTTAATTAGCCAATCATGGGATTTTCTTCTGTATTTAGAATTATACCATAAGTAGCATTCCTCTACTATATAAAGGGGGTTCTAATCATCTTGTAAACACCACATTTACGCATAACAAAGCAATATATAACATTCTCACTCTTAAAGATTCTTACTATGCTCTAAAGTTCATACATTTCAATTATACTCTTAGTTGGTTCGAGGGCGATCTAACTCGAAAGGCAAGCTACGCTTTATATTAGTTTGCTTTATTTTATAGTTAATTTCTAACATCAATTCTCATATTTCTCAATTTGTGCCAAGTAAAATCACGTATCCTTAAAATCACTTATAAATTTTATTGTTATCCAATTTTAAGGATAAACAATATTCGTAATGCTTTTTCTTTTAGGATTCGATTCATTCGGATTCATACTGGGTGATCCTATTTATGGATAAAATCCTCTTTACCAAAAAAAATTCCGTTCTCAAAATTTGAACAATTTTAAGAAATTAAGCTCAAAGTAATAATATAAAACAAGAAAATAGACAAGAATGTAGAGAGAAAGAGAAGAGAGATTCTTATTTCATCAAGTTGTTTCCAAGTGTGTACAATATCACTTCTCATCCTCTATTTATAGTATTACATAGAGGTATACAAAAGAATGTCATAAACATGACATTAAACATTTGAGATCATGGAGGAAGATCACGGGGACGTTACGGAGGTATGGGAGTTACAACCATAAGTATTGAAGTAGTGAGAGTTATGGAGATAATAGAGAAGATTAGTGGGTGTTATAGGAGTTGTGCATGCGTGCATATTGCTCTATTTAAGTTCATCGCAGTCCAATTTTATAGGAGTATAACAAAAAAATTGAATATAAATATTTGACAAGACTAAAGGACTTCTAAAAAATTATTAGACCTATAATAAAAACGCTAACATGACTGAAAGTTAATCTTAGCTAACTGATGATGTCTAAATACGGTCAAACCTCCCTATAACAATATTTCACTCTAAAAGTCAAATTTTTTTGGGATTGATTTTTATATTATGTTATAATGTATGTTATTTATAACAACATTTCCCTATAATATCCAAAAATATTCAGAACAAATGAGTCTATTATAGAGAAGTTTGTCTAAATATATGTCTTTTTCTTTCACTGTGCTTTATTTTTCATTTGATCTGTACAAATTCCAAGAGATGCTAAGTCTTTTAAGAAAATTTCCATTTATGTGATTTAGGTCTACGGGAGGAACGTGGTTGAAAACAGAAAATTTTGTTATGTGAAGCAGGACAGTGCGACTTGAAGTCTGCCCCACTTACTTTTGAGTCTATCAGTTGCAACAACGGCTGCAGGAACGAGTGATGTGCTTGCCCCGACCGATACCACCATTTATTACCATGAACCAGCCCCTTGTTTTGTTTCTATACGTAATTCAAGATGTCGTTTGTGTTCATGTTGGAGATTTCTGATGTGAATTTGATGGCTCATTTTTGTTGATAGCTTGACAATTCAAGAAACAGCACTGCTGCAATTTCCCAAATATTTGGCTCCAAGAGAGTAAACACCACATAAATCATTTGCATAAACAGTGCTGTGAATTTTGCAGCCAAAGAAATAACCCTCATCTTTTCATTTAACCAATAAACCAATAGATACTTTGAAATATATCCAACATGAGTCCTCTACATGTGATTCTTTCAATAAATAAGAGTTACATTTACAGTCCCACACATCAATTTTTTTGTGTGTCTCACTATAAATAAGAGATGTATCGTGTGATCGATCTCCCGTCTTCCTCCAACGGTTCAAAGGGGAAAGCTGTAAAGGCATTTGCAGATAGCCAGATGAAGTAGTCCCTCCAAAACTTCACCAGTCAAAGCTGGTGAATAATAAATCAATCAATCAGGGTAAACAATATGTAATCACAGAGTCTCGTAGATAATCGCGTATTTTGGGAACTATCCAAAGACCACTACTTCTGCACTAGATGTTCAACATCTCCAAGTTGCACTTCACCTCCTTGTAACATGTATTCATCCTGAAACAACAACTCAATCTGCTCCAGCGATTTGCCTTTCGTTTCTGGAACATATTTATAGACAAATGCAACAGACAGTGCAGAGATTACTGAAAAGATTAAGAAAGTTCCACCAACAGTAATTGCGCGGGAAACAGATAGAAAAGACATTGCGATCAGGCCACTGCACATTCTATTACCTACTGCCCCGAGCCCTGACGCTTGAGCACGTAGTCTTAAGGGAAAGATTTCTGATGTTAAAACCCAACATACTGGACCGATTCCCACTGAGAAGAATGCTACATTCCCACAAACAAATAGTATTGCTAGCGCGATGCTAATTGATCCTTGATTCAGTAAAATGAGAGTGATCCCCGCGCCAAACAAACATGTAGTCATACCAATTGTGCTCACATAGAGCAATGGCTTTCGTCCGACTTTGTCAATGAGAATGATGGCTATTAGTATAAATGCTGTTTTGCTGACTCCCACAGCAACCGTAGCAGCAAGAAGTTTCGATTCATCCTCAATACCAGCTGCTTTGAATATAGCAGGACTGTAGTAAACAGTAGCATCAATTCCAGTAATCTGTTGGAAACATTGAATTCCAATACCAGTAATCAGCATCCTACGTAAAGCGGGAGAGGGTGTCAACAGTTCACGCCACACGGGTTTCTCTTCATATTTGTCTGTATTTGTGCTTCCAGCAGCTTGCTGTATCTCGGCTAGTCTCTCCTCAACTTCTGACTCATTTTCATTTGTTTTCATTAGCACTGACCTCGCTTCGTCTACTCGGTTCTGCAAGACCAACCACCTAGGTGACTCGGGGATGATGAAGAGAGCAACTCCGATAAAGACTGAGGGAAGAATTCCAACAGCAAGCATTATCCGCCAGCTTATATGTGCTGAAAGGCCGGAGAATGCATAGTTGGATACATAACCGAGTAAAATTCCTAGATTTATAAAAATCTCAGGAAATGATGTGAGCGAGCCTCTAGCAACAGTTGGCGATATCTCGGCTATATAGACGGGTGCAATCATGACGCCAAAACCTATGCCGACCCCAGCTAAAATCCTTCCTACCATTAGTATTTCAAACGAAGGAGCAACGGTCATTACAGCTGCACCTATTTGAAATATAACAGCAGCTAACCCCATTGTCCACTTTCTACCAATTGCATCTGATGTTCTTCCACCAGCTAAGCTACCCAAGAGTGAAATTATGCTCAAAACGCCAACAAGAACTTCTTGTTGCACTTCTGTTATTTTCAAATCTTCTTGAATAAACAAGATTGCTCCGCTCATGACACCTACATCTGCATATACAAAACACAGGCATCAAAATCAAGACTCGGCTAGTCAATAAACCTTCACAAAAAGGCACACCGAGTGTGCTTCATAAATTGATGAATATATTCAAAAGCATTTCTCCCCCTCCCCCC
>ML299414.1:108484-207106 GCA_005239495.1 Nicotiana undulata
CCAGGTAGTACATATTTAAAATGCATTACAACTTATATCACTAAGTAGTACACATAATTTGTTAAAGGAGATGAAAATTGTCACTCATTCTTTTCAATTCCACTAGATAAAGTAGGTAGCTTTTTCCGTTAATACAACAACAACAACAACCCCCCAGTATAATCCCACTAGTGGGGTCTGAGGAGGGTAGTGTGTACGCAGACCTTACCCCTAACATAGGGTAGAGAGGCTGTTTCCAATAGGCCCTCGGCATCCTTCCCTCCAAGAACTCTCCACCTTGCTCTTGGAGTGACTCGAACTCACAACCTCTTGGTTGGAAGCGGAGGTTCCGTTAATAATGAACTAAAAATTGCACAACCTGGACTTAGTTTAACACTTCCTGCATTAATTCAAAGAAGAAAAAACTACATTATTTTTGTATGCACTTCTCCTTAATGCATGGCTCAAGAGAAGCTAACGCCGTTAATGATAAACTGCTCAAGGTTGCTTCTCGAAGTGGACAAGATGATATTGAATCCAGGGAAGTTGATCTGCCTAGGAAGCTGCGGACCTTATGTAGTCATGTTCGGACTACATTGCTTAGTCTAAGACTTTTTAATGATTCATTTATTTATTGAGGAAAGTCTAATGTTTTTTTGCTCAAGAGTTCATTTCGACTTGTAAAGGAGGGAGTCTCTTCCCTCCTTTAACAGATTTGGTGTAAGGCTCTAATCCATCTCAAATATGTAATCAAATTGTAAAATATCATCCCTAGAACTTCAAGATTGGAACTATATGATTAGCGAAAAAATAACCAATGCTCTTCCATAGGATTTCTAGGCTTCAAACGTGAATTACACTCTCTAAAGATTACATTCTAGCATATGTTCTCATGTGAAAGTCGACGAGATAGTAAATCATCCGACAACAGCATTGTGCTTGATTAGAAATTACTGAAGATGTAGGTCGAATCCCTCATTACTAAATGTATTAGATACTCATGTCCTGTCCTATAGGAAGATAGGTACATTTTTTCTGCGGCAAGCATCCAATAACTTGCTGGTTTACTACCTCAATTATTATCACCAATATTCTAGAATCATAACATCTCCTTCATTACTACAAACGAGCCCCCGTCAGAAACCGCAAACGCAAAAACACAAGGTCGAGTAGAAGTGTAGAACTTCACATAAATCTTGAATAAAGTCAACGGTTAGGAATAATAAAAGGTCACAACAACTTTCGATCATACACAACTTAGAAATACTAATACTTTGAAATTCAAATCCATTATTTACTATTTGATGAGTCATAAATTCTTGGTTTGATATCAATTAGCCATTTGCCTCTCGATCTTCACAAGGTAGGGTAAGGTCTGCGTACACTCTACCCTCCGCAGACCCCACTTGTGAGATTACACTAGGTTTGTTTGGTTGTTGTTGTTGTTGATATCAATTAGCCATTTAGCATAGTTACAAACACCTTGGTTTAGACTTTCTTTTAGTCTAGGTATGTGCCATTCAAAAAAGATTCACAAACAGGAGAATAGTTCATCATTTGTAGGTAAGTGCAGACATGTAAAATGTAATGATAAAAGATTTACCATAGCCAAGGAGGACATTGTTGAGCGAAGCAAAAACAGCACAACCAAAGACATATTTCCTTGTACTCTTTCTTCTCCTCTCCATTTGATGATAATGGTGTGAAGGATCATCATGTCCATCATAATCTGTTAACTCAGAGACCATTCTTTTGTACTTGTTCTTGCTCCCTAAAGGAAAATCAGACAAACCCAATTCCCCATGTCCATTTTCTTGGACATCTGCCATACCCATCTACCCCTCCTTTGACCCAAAAATCCAATCTTTAACTGAAAAAACTGAAACGACAAAAATCCAATCTTTAACTGGAAAACAGAAATATGGAGTTAATTTGACCCAAAAATCCAATCTTTAACTCTAAAAAACTGAAACTTGAGGTTACTATGACCGAAAAATCCAATCTTTAACTGAAAAAAACAGAAACTTGAAGTCCAAAAGAATCCAATCTTTAATTGAAAAAACTGAAACTTGAAGTTACTATTGACCCAAAAATCCAATCTTTAACTGAAAAACTGAAACTTGAAGTTACTCTTGACTTATAAATCTAATCTTTAACTGAAAAAACAGAAATTTTGAAGCTACTAAAAGAACTTCAATTATTGATTAGATGGCTTGAACTCAGTGTAAAAACACAAGAATGGAGGTGGGAATTGGTTTCCAGTTCCAAAATCAAGATCTGGAAGACAATTAGAAATAATTAATAATTAAGGAAAATAGACAAGGGGGGCTTTTTTTTTTTTTTTTTTTTTTTTGTACGAGTGAAATTGTAGTACATCACACGGCCTTGACTTGACCTATGAATTTTAAAATAAAGAATGTGGAGCTTTCAAAGCTACAGCTGTAGACTTGGCAATTTTGCAGTATTTCTAAAAACTACAAGATTGTTTTCAGTACATTATATGTTCGTATATCAATTTTAGTAGCCTAATTAATACTGTTTCTTGGAAGGTACTATCTTCTATCGTTGTGTGAATGATTTTATCAACGCTGTTTCTATTGTCTGATGTAAAAGTAAAACCACTATTTCAGTCAAAACGCCATAATCTTTCCTTAATTACTCTTTAAATGAACCTTTTAAATGTATTTTTCCTTTTATATGTATTCAAAATCTAAAACTATTGATCTTTCCTGTCGTTTCCTTTTTCTTTCTCATGTCCCACGTGCTCTTTTCCATTTTAAATGTTTAATTCTGCTTATTATATGTTTGGTAAATTCCACTACGCTGACATTGAAATTGTACTCCGCCAGGCTGTAATAGGTGGAATCTCGGGAACCCAATACTTATTTGTCTTGCAATGACCTATTATTTCGACTGCGGTCGTTCTTCTATCGGAAGAGAACCTATCCGCCGTCCGAAACCATCTATCGCGTCCTTCGGCCCTTTCGAAGGGCAAAAATCGGCTCTTAAAAGATCGTCGATCTGCGTGAAATTAATCATCCTTCGATTTATCCCTACTCTTTTCTCGATCCCCACCCTTAGTTGATGTCGGGAACCCGAGCTTATAATCTTCTATTCTTATATTTGATTCGTAACGGTTATGGACATCCACCCATGTAGTTGCCTGGAACTCGAGCAGACTTTCTTTCAGTTTTCGAGAGGTGTCGGAGCTTCTCGGGTTCAAGCCTTTAGTAAACGCCTCAGCTGCCCATTCATGTGACACGGCCGACAGCAACATCCTTTCTTTTTGGAACCTGGTCACGAACTCACGGAGCAACTCGGACTCTCCTTGCGATATTCTGAATATGTCCGCCTTCCGAGCCTGGACCTTTCTGGTCTTGACATGGGCCTTGATGAAAGAGTCTGCGAGCATCTCATAGGAATCTATTGAGTGTTCGGGTAAAAGTGAGTACCATGTAAGGGCCCTTTCGTGAGAGTTTCTCGGAACTTCTTCAGCAGGATCGACTCAATCTCGTATGGAGCCAAGTCGTTTCCTTTCACCGTCGTTGTATAGGTGGTGATGTGTTCCTAAGGGTCCGAAGTCCCATCATATTTGGGTACATATGACATTTTGAACCCCTTCGGAATTAACTCTGGTGCTTCGCTCGTGTCACGACCCTAATTTCCCTTCGTAAGATGTCGTGACAGCACCTATTCTATAAGACTTCGGACCCTTAATCATGGGTCCCAATTCGTGAACCATAATCACTTGGTGTCTTGTGCCCACATTACAACTCATGATCGCACAAACGACTAGAGCATCCCTCACACTGAAGGCAAGTAGACAAGAGTACGTATAATGGTCAATGACGTATGGATTCATCTTTTACAACCAATATGGGTGATTTAACTACATGTATGCTTGTACAAGTGTTCTACCACAATTCAAGTCAACAAATAAGAGTAGAGACAATGAATGGCACATAAGAAACGATCACCACGAAATGTACAGTATAATAAAGGCAGCAATGAAGTTTGGAGTAGCGACTAGCACAACAAGATTATCTACATAGAATAGAGCAAATAGTGCAACACATAGGGAAATAATTAATAGTATGCCAAGGAAAACAACAATCAAAGACAAGTGCACAGAAAAGAGAAATGACAACAAGATCCCTACCGAGGTACCGCCTTGTAGTCTTAAATCATAAAAGGAATCACAACTTTCCTTATATCGTCGCGGGAGCCTTTATATTTAGTTTTGAGAATCATTTTTTCCAAAATAGCATCCCGCGTTTCAGTCTACCTTATCACCTCACATGGCTTCTAGTAGTTCCCCTACTAGCCACGCGTTTCAAGCCCACATATCTCACTGCATGCGTTTCAACACCTAGACCTTATAACACCGCATGCGTATCAATAATAACAACAACACGACAGAAACCTTGTGCAACACAATAACAACCGCATGGCAGAAACCTTGTGCAAACACAATAACAACCGCACGACAGAAACCTCGTGAAAACACAATAACAACTGCATGGAAGAAACCTCGTGCAATAACATAACAATTATCTCAACAACAACACGTGTGCCAAATATAAAAACTCAAATAAATCATTTTCACAATATGTGCCCACATGCCACAACATTTTCTAAAAATAGTTTCAACATCACAACCACACATAGCCCTCGACTCAACGACACTGAATACAATAGCAACAATGATAATAACGAGAGAATACGACAAGTAAATCAACTCAGGAACTTCAGAACACAAAGAGACAGAAGAACGAGCTCACAAAGGACATTGATCGCGTCCAAAACACACCTCAAAAGAGGTATGAAACGGTCATTTGCAATAATAGAGACCCACCTAAGAGTCAGGGTCGAATCCAGAGGGAGTTAAGATAGAATTAGGGGTATATATTTCACTGTGGTTGATTGAATTATCTGGATTGCACTTCCATACAAAGATTTGTTTTCTATTTCTAATTGTACTATATTGATTGCAAAATAGGGAAAGTAGACTGGAGATAATTGTTTTTGAGGGTTTTCCAAATGGATAAAAAGCCTAGGGATGTGACCATTACCTAGGTGTTTGCCTAAAAGGATAAAGATTTTAATACTTGTTCTATTGATCGGGGTGTATTATAGCTATCAACTCTAAATTACCCACTCAGTACCTCTCAGTGAGAGAGTGGTTTTGCCCAATTTGGCTTTCTCAAGACAAAATGGGTATCACCCAAAACAGTTGATTAGATCTCAAGTCGGGTTATTACTATATCTAGGTTGAACCCTTTAATTGGGTTAATCAATCTCTCAATTGACCTAATTCCTTGTTAACTAAGTTGTCCTAGACTAAGTCCCTCTTTCTCAAGTAGAGACTAAGTCAAATAGGCATGAACTAATGTTTGCAACCATTAATTCAACAATTAAATCATGAACTAAGCTAAATAATAAACACTCAATCATAAATGAGCACTAAATTAGATACCCATAAGGTTTACACACTAGGGTTGGGTCACAACCCTAGCAAAAATTTAGTCACTCATACTTGGGTCTGAAGAAAATAGAGAAGAGGAAATAATTAAACTCATAATGGAAGCTAAAAATGGTTAAATCTATTGTAAATACACCAAAGCAAAGTAAAACTTCCAAAAACGGAAAAGAAAAACGGCTACAGTAATTGTAGACGTTCAAACTTGGCATAATTTTGTGAAACTCGTTTATTTATGAAAGGCTGAAAATCTCGGACAAAAATACCTCTCTGGAGGTTCTGCGTGCGCATAATTCCATGTGTGGTCCGCAAATTTCTTCTTCTGGCAGGAGCTGGAGTTCTGCGGCCGCACATTTCTGAACTACAGCCGAAGGCAAATTTTCTACGGTCTGCAGATTTGGAACTACGGCTACAAGGCAATCTTCCACGGCCGCACAAATCTTGTGTGGTCCGCAATTCACTGAGGCTCTAGACTTGGTCTTTTTGCATACTCTAATCTTGATCCTTAGCCCAGCTTTTGAGGCCGCACAATTCATGTGCGGGCCGCAATTTACACAAATGTTTGCTGATTTTTCCTTCTTTGTTTGAGGCCGCAAATGGAATTTTGCAGTCTGCAATTTCTTTTGCAGCCGCAGAATTCGTTATGCGGACTGCACGTTGTGTACTTTTGTGCCCTTTATTGCCTTGTGCTTAGACTGCTCCTTTTTGAGTTGAATTTCATCTCGGGAGCCCAACTTCCAGCATTCCTATAATTTTGCACAATTTTATTAGTTTTGGGAACACAATTCAATGATTTCAGACTAAATCGAAAGCTATAAGGCGCTAATAAGTAGTCAAAATTCCCACTTATCAATTCCCCCAAACTTAAGTCTTTGTTTGTCCTCATGCAAACAATTTTGTTCCCACCTATAAAAGTTAAGTGTAATTTTACCAAGTCAAAGGTGAACCGTCCACACATGAGTTGGGACCAACAATTACCCACATTACTCATGTATTATCAACAGGGCGATAAGTTAAACATTCATGCAACTATAGTTCTAACGTGACATCTGAGCATCAAGAATTGACTTTACTCATCAAGGACTCTTGCTCTATCATGTAGGTCATGGTGGACTCCAACCTCTTCCTCCTCTACTTTCCGTTTTCCTGGCTCACTTAAGAATTTTAGCACTCAATCCTAAGATTTATGAAAGGTTCACTCATCTCTCTCAAGGGAATGTTGCAAGTACGACTTCAAGTACCATGGGCTTGCCCCTCATGTAGATCGCCACTAATGTAAGTTCACTCGGCTTGAAATCAAATAGGAATTCGTTCGGGATGTAATGAAGGCTTTTGTATTAGGGTTGGATACAATATGGGTGAGTGGTTACACCTTTCCTTTAGCACCCCATTTTTCATTTCTCGGCTCATGCTTTTTCAATTCTTTGAGTTACTTTCTTTTCCTTGGGGAACTAGAGAGACTTAACTCTTTCTTGATCATTACATTCATTTTCTCCCTCTTCGAGTTCTTCATGTTTGAGATCATTACCTCTCTATGAATCCCTTCAACTCTTCCACTTATTCTCTATTTTGTATTTTTCTTTTTGCTCTTTTCTTTTCTTGCCTTTCCTTCTCATCATTTCTTTTCTCTTTTTGTGCCTTGATACATTTTTCAAGTTCCTCATCTCTCCCCCAAACCTACATTTTTAGCCAATTATTTCACAAGGGTGTTAAGAAAATTTCGGGTGCCAAGAGAGGGTCACATCCAAACGGGTAAAGGCTTGTAACATGGTTGTCAAATGAGAAAGGCTCGAGGCTCCAATGGGTTGACTAGGGATAACAACAATGGTAGGCAATAGAAAACTCAAACGATCCAAGGAAATCCTAAAATCAGTTCTTAAGCCATGCAAAACTTAAGATTTAGCCTTGAAACACATTCAGGGCAAGTTCTAGACCTTTCACATGGGCACTTGGACTAGCAACAAAGCATCTCACCCCTCACGCAACTGGATTGTTAAAGAGGATAGAGTCGAGGGCCCACAACGACCACATTCAAGATTGAAAATCACTATGGTTCAATTAAACCACTTGATGGTTTCCAAAGGCAACACAAGAGTCACAAAGTCACTAACTAGAGTTATTTCTTTCAAAAACCTTGCTTCTAACCATAAGCACGCAGTTAAGTGTGTTGGTACCAATTGAAGCTTGTTTGACTTTTCGAGAATGACTTAATTAGGTCTTTTTATTCATTAATACTACTATTGTTACCTAAACACCAAAAATGGACTCATTCCCTTAAGAAGGTTGCCACGCCATCAATCATTGGGAAGAGTCACCCTGTTCACACAACAAGTACCTTTGGAAAGAACTACGGCATTAAGAAAACCAAAGGCTTATTATCTAAGAGAAAAGAAAAAAAAAGCTACTAAATCAAACAAAGAAGCTACTAACTCAAACTAAGAACTAACAAAGGAAAAAAAATAAAGAAGCTAATAAACAAAAACTACTGAATATACATAGTGAGAGAAAAAGAGAGAATATAATTAGAATGAGAAAGAGAAAGAAAATAATGTCAAGTTATTACAGGCCAAATGTCTCAGAATGTATCAAATATCATCAAAATAAACTCCACCCTTGAATAAAAATAAGCATTATCCACAATGCTTAACAAAATAAGAGTAAAAGAGGGGAAAAGGTGAAGAAAACTCCTCACGACTCCTTGGACATCTCTGTGTACCCATAAATGTCACTTCCCTCAGTCTCATCTAACTGGATCTTATCATCCTCAGCTCTAGGAGTGACTGGGTTGGTGAACATCTAACACACTGCCTCGGTAGTGTCGGTAGCAGAGTCTGACTCCTTTGACTGGCTAGCTGGTGCCACCGATGCTGATGGTGCTGCAGGATATGGGTCTGAAAGGTGTGGGTCGATCAACATGTCAAAAGGGATATCTTTTGCTGCCGCAAGCTTGGTCACCTGCCTCCAGATCTTGTCCACCGACTTCTTACTGGCTTGGGTCTTTCTTATCTTCTTTCTTTGTCCAACTCTTCGATCAATGACTCATGTTGTACTAAGGTGTCCATGATGGTGTTATGGTTTTCTAGGATCTTCTCATGAACTGCCAGGGAAAACTAAGGTGCCTGAACAATAGACTATTTTGCAACAACACTAGATAAGTCAGATAGCTTTGCAGTTGATGTCTGCATCCAGTTGTTGAGGCTCGCCAATATCTGGGAGACTCATAGCGCAAAAGTGGAGCAGTAGGCGTGGGCACTGGCTTCAAAGTAGAAGTGGAGACTGTGGTAGGATCTGCAGAAGGGGTTGTGGATGATGGTGGAGGCATAGCTGCGGCACTAGGGGAAGGCTCGGCTGAAGTGGATGGAACATCAAATTGCCTCTGTAACTACCACAGTTGGCTCATCAGACTGGCCTCTGGTGGTAGACGATTGACCTTTTTTCTTCGGCTTGTTCGCATCCATAAGTGAGTACCATGAGAAAGGCTTCTTCGGCCTCACCTTTGTATAAGAATCTTTTGGTTCCACCCCCACATCCGTAAGATATTATGTAATGGTGTTGGGGTATGGGTAGGAAGAATCATCCTACCGAGCGATCACAAAGATGTTGGCCGATATCACAACACCCATATTTATAGGGTATACGACCATAATGGAGGCAACTAAGACTGCCCGAGGAATTGACAGAGAGTCTCATTTTGACTCGGGTCCAATCTGTTGCAAAAAAAAATGATTGCCACCCTTTTGCTTCGAAGCTTAGTGTACTCCGCTGAATAGGAACCCCATCGGTGATCCATGGTAGTGGTGGTCCTGGTGCATCTAGAATCTCCGCTAACCAAGGACGAATTGCATCCCCAAGTGCACACTTTTCCAAGTATTCTTTTGGCTCGACATCGTCAAAGCCCAAGTATGAGTTCAGTGTGTGCTGGTCAAATCCCACTTTGAGGTTTCTCACTTTTGTCACCTTGTCACCTTTATTATGTGTGCCACATTGGCGTAGAATTCCCAGAAAAAGTATTCCTTAGCATCCCTCGCACTCTGGGTAAACCACATCCACCCTTTACTCGCCTTAAAATGCCTCAGCTCTGCCGAGTTGTATCTCTCTAGATCTATCAACTGTCGCTCAAGTGTTAGCGACCTCGCCAGCCACCAAGTGTGGAAACTACTGAAAGCTGCTTGGCTGACGAATTGGTCTTCCCAAACCTCTTTTTTCTTTGTTCTTTCAATCCCAGCAGATTTGGCATCCCCCTCTCTACCATCACCGGGTATGTCCTAAACTGATGTATCTGGTGCCTTATGGACAGGTGTAGTGGATGGATCAAAAGCCTGACTAACACTTTTCGAACCCTCGAAAGTTCTATGGGATGAGGACGGCTCGTCCCTCAGTTGAAATCTCCCTGCCGGCCTAGACTGTACTGCCGGTTGTTATTGAACAGAGGTTGAATTTCCCTCTGATACATCCCTAGACGGGGCGTATGAACTCGTCTCAGAGAGATCTGCACCTCTCCCTCTCTCGGATATTGTCTTTTTTCCGAATCCTTGCTATTGGGCACTAGGTAAAGATCTCTTGTATTGTCCCTGAGAAGGTTCGCCCCTCCATTTAGAAGTATCACCTCTACCTCTAGATTGAACCATTATCTGTATCAAATAGATGCAATTGTTAGTTGCAATTCAATGTTCAATCAGACACATGAGATATACAAAAAAACATCAGAGAACACAATGAGGGTCACAAACATAGTGTGCTTGAAGGGTAAGGATCAGCGGTCCGCACAATTCTTTTGCGGCTGCAGATGAAGCCTTGTGGACCGCACAACTTAGCATTGCAGCCGCAAAAGTGAAGTGTGGTCGGCCAATTTCACTTGCGGCCTCAACTCAGAGACTCAAAATGTGCCAACTCTCTGATGACAAAGAATTGGTTGATGATTGGCCGCAAGTGAAATTGCGGCCACAGAACCATTCTTTATATCGGCCACATAACCATTCTTAACTAAAGCTTCCCTATAGTCAACTTCTGCGGACTGCACAATTTCTGGTGCGGCCGAAGAATTCAAAATATATGAACAATCAGTTATTTCATTCTAGGATTTACAACTTTTGTGAAAATTTTGAAATGATAACATCATAAAATCATGAGAATACATTAACCCAGTCCCCCTAGAACATGTACTAGTTAACCCACTACAGATTTACCTCCACATGTATGTACAATTGAATTCTATTGATAAATGGCGTAAAATTGACTAAAAATCTACAAATTAAAATAAAAAGATTAATAGATTTTGAAGCACACCAAATGAATGAGTTTGATGAGTGATTGATCAAAGATGTTGTATGAGTGCACAGGTAGATTCAGCAAGAAACGTCAAAAGATTACTGCAATTTTGCTCAGCGAGGGAAAAAACGTAACAGTAGTCCCTACATTCTATTTATATTACTTGGTTATTTTTCAAGGGCAATAAAGGCGAGTGTGATCGCGCAATATCATGTGCGGTCGCACTCTATTACTTGAGGCTTCAATTGTGGTCTCAATCTGTGGTCTACAAAAGTTTATTTGCGGCCGCAGATTCCATGTTGCGGCTGCAAATTTCCTGTTGCGACTGTAGAATGAACATTTTTCTGACAAACCAACTTCAGATAGTTGGAATTTTGAATCCTTCATTTGTGCGGTACGCAAGATAATTATGCAGTCGCAATGCTCTTTTGCGACAACACTCCAAATTGTGTGGTCCGCACTTCTTTCAATACTTAGCCTCATTTTTGTCCATCATTCCTATAAGTCACACTCATTTCTATAGCACACTTCAAATTATGTTAGCACAAAAACACCTAACTACAAAGAAACAGACGAAAGGAAAAAAAATATGGATTGCCTCCCAAGAAACGCCTGATTTAACATCGCGGCACGACGCAGAATACCATCAATTGAAATGAATGACCGCCACGACATGGCCATCTTCAACTTTTCCCAAGTAGTGCTTCATCTGGTGACCATTGACTCGGAATACCTCATTTTTTTTGTTCTTCAAGTTCAATGCACCAAAAGGCGTCACACCCACAATTTCAAATGGACCACTCTATTTAGACTTTAGCTTTACGGGAAACATCCTCAACCTTGAGTTGAACAACAATACGAGATCGCCCACCTTGAACTCTTTGTTCCAAATGTATTTTGTCATGAAGATATTTCATCTTTTCTTTATACAAGGGCAAACTTGCATAAACATGGTACCAGAACTCATCCAATTCATTCAAATGTGCAACCCTCAAGTTAGCGACTACATCTCAATCAAGATCCAACTTTTTTAGAGCCCACATGGCTTTGTGCTCAAGTTCCACAGGAAGATGACAAGCTTTTCCGAACACCAACCGATAGGGCGACATTTTGATAGGTGTTTTGTAAGCCGCCCGATAAGCCCATAATGCATCATCAAGCTTCTTGGACTAATCCGTCCAATTAGCATTCACTATTTTGGACAAGATATTCTTTATCTCCCGGTTGGAGACTTCCACTTGACCACTAGATTGTGGATGATAGGGATTCTAAGCTTTATGAGTGACACCATACTTGCTAAGCAAAGTGGCAAAATCCTTGATTCAAAAATATGATCCCCATCGCTTATGATAGCCCACAGAGTACCAAATCTTGTGAAAATATTCTTCTTCAAGAATGCCACCACACTTCTCGCTTCACTTTTGGGAAAAACAACGTCTTCCACCCATTTGGACACATGATCCACTGGGATCAAGATGCATGTGTTTTCACAAGAACTCAAAAAAGGACTCATGAAGTCACTACCCCACACATTGAAAATATCAATCTCCAAGATGGTGGTGAGGGGCATTTCGTTTTTCTTTGAGATTCTACCGGCCCTTTGACATTCATCACATAGTTTCACTACATCACTTGCATCCTTGTAAAGAGTGGGCCAATAGAAATCGCAACTTAACACTTTGGCCGCCGTTCTTGCTCCACCATGGTGACCACCGTATGACGAAGAATGACAAGCCCCAAGAATTTCACCTTGATCTTCTTCCGGTACACATCTTCTAATAACCCCATCTAAACAAATCCGAAAAAGGTATGGTTCATCCCAATAATAATCTTGACAATCCCATTTGAGCTTCTTCTTTTGGTTTGAAGAGAACTTATCGGGATGATTCCACACTCCAGGAAATTTTCTAGATCCGCAAACCATGGCACCTCCTTCATTGAAATATCCAATAGTGGCTCATCGGGGAAGGAGTCATTGATTTCAAGGCCACGCGGCCTCCCCTCTTCCTCCAAATGAGACAAGCGGTCCGTCACTTGATTTTCACTCCCTTTTCTATCTTGGATGTCAAAATCAATTGGAATCTTTATTGCATAATATAACAAAGTGCAGCATGACCCGTGTGGAAAATAACTTTCGCACCCATCAAGTACGGGCGGAACTTCTCAATTGCAAACACAATGGCAAGGAGCTCTTTCTCCGTAACTGTATAGTTGACTTGGGCACCATTCATGGTCTTGCTAGCATAGTAGACCAGATAAAAAATCTTGTTGATGTGTTTCCCCAAAACAGCCCCAACCGCTACGTCACTTGCATTACACATGAGTTCAAATGGGACACTCCAATTTGGAGCGGTGATGATCGGAGTGGTTGTCAACTTGAAGTTTAACAATTCAAAGGCTCTCATTCAATCATCATTGAAGTTAAACTTATCATCTTTCTCAAGAAGCTTGCACAACGGGTTCACCACCTTAGAGAAATCTTTGATGAAGCACCGGTAAAACCCCGCGTGACCCAAGAAACTTCGTACCCCTTTCACCGAAATTGGAAGTGGAAGTTTAGAAATCACCTCAATCTTTGGCTTGTCAACTTCAATTCCATTCTTTGAGATTTTGTCGCCAAGGACAATGCCTTCCTCGACCATAAAATGACACTTCTCCCAATTGAGCACCGAATTCGTTTCTTCACATCTTGCCAACACTTTATCTAAATTTTCAAGACAATCATCAAAAGAATCTTCAACCACCGATAAGTCATCCATGAAAACTTCAAGGTAGTCCTCCACTATGTCCACAAAGATAACCATAATACACCTTTGAAAAGTCGTCGGTACATTACACAAACCAAATGGCATCCGCTTGAAGGCGAAAGTACCATAGCGACATGTAAAGGTTATTTTCTCTTGATATTATGGAGCAATAAGGATTTGGTTGTAGCCCGAATACCCATCAAGAAAGAAATAGAAGGCACGGTCGTCCAACCTATCAAGAATTTGGTCTAGGAAGGGAAGTGGAAAATGATCCTCCTTGTGACTTTGTTAAGCTTGTGATAATCCATACACACTCTCCAACCAGTCACCGTTCTTGTAGGAATCAACTCATTCTTGTCATTGGTGACCACCGTCATTTTCCCCCTTCTTTGGGACACATTGAACCGGAGAAGTCCACGAACTATCGGAAATGGGGTAGACAACCCCGGCATCCAACCATTTGATAATCTCCTTTTTGGCAACTTCTTGCATATCCTCATTGAGTCTCTTTTGATGTTCAATAGATGGTTGGGCGCCTTCCTACAAGTTGATCTTATGCATGCAAAATGCAGGGTTTTTCGCCCGAATATCCGCCAATGTCAACCCAATAACCTTCTTCTTCTTTTGTAGACCGCCAATGTAGAATCAACATGCATGTTAGTCAAACATGAGGAAATAATAACCGGTAAAGTAGAACAAGGGCCAATAAATTCATACCAAAGATGTGGAGGCAATGACTCCAACTCCAAGGTAGGAGGCTCTTCAATGGAATGCTTTGTAGGAGGAGTTGTCCTATTTTCAAGATCCAAAGAGGGGTGCATAATTGTACGACCCCATTCCTTTCAAAGAGTTCACATATTCCATGAAGCCATACATCTCTTCATCATCAATGTTGAGCAAGACGGACTCCAACATATCACCAACATTGATTGTGGCACTTGTATCATCAATAATAACATCGGTCACCAAGTCCACAAAAGAGCACACCTCATTGCTATTTGGTTGTCGCATGGATTTACACACATGGAAAACCACTTTTTCATCACCCACCCGGAGGGTGAGTTCTCCGGCTTCAACATCACAAAGAGCCTTCCCCGTAGCAAGGAAAGGTCTTCCAGTAATAATCGGCACCTCATAATTAACTTCACAATCTAGAATTACAAAATCCGTTGGAAGAATGAATTTATCAACACGAACCAAGACATCTTCAATCACTCCCAAAGGTCTCTTCATGGTGCGATTGACCATCTGCAATATCATAGAGGTGGCTCTTGTTTTCCCAATTACCAAGGTCTTTAAAACCGAATAGGGCATCAAATTGATACTTGCCCCAAGATCACAAAGAGATTTAGCAAACTCGACACTACCAATTGTACAAGGAATTTCGAAAGCACCGAGATCTTCCAATTTAGGAGACATTGAATGCACAGTTGCACTCACTTGATGAGTTACTTTGATAGTTTCAAAATTTATTTACCTTCTTTGTCACAAGATCCTTCTTAAACTTTGCATAACTGGGTATTTTTTCCAAAGCTTCAACTAATGGCACATTGATTGAGATACTCCTCATCATTTGAATAAACTTTTTGAATTGATTCTCTCCATTTTGTTTGGCAAGTCTTTGAGGATATGGAAGTGGAGTCTTAGGTAATGATGCCTTAGCCTTTTGCACTACCAGTTCCGGTATGTCAATAATGTGATCCGTAGACGGGTTCACATCCTCTTGAGTCTCTTACACATTTTCATCAATATCAATCCAAACTTCATCATTTGATTTCACATTGTTCGGGACCTCTTATTCTTATACCACTTTCTCATCATCCACAAGTTGTTTTTGACTTGAGGTGGATGCATTCCCACCTCTTCCACTTCTTGTAGTAACAATCATGGCATACCCTGTGTTGTTTCTACCCTTTGGTTTTACCACCGTGTCACTTGGTAGTGCCCCCTTAGGACGGGAATTAAGAGCTTGAGAGATTTTCCCCATTTGAACTTCTAAGTTGCAGATCGATGTGTTGTGTGAGGCAAGTCGGGCATCCGAATCGACATTCTTTTCCTTTATTTTCTTGAACATGTTCTCAATACTCCCCATCTCATTGGTTGAAGAACTAGGACCATGGGAAGGATAAGAAGTCGGTTTGTTCGGGTGTTGATACATCGGGGGACTTTGAAAACCCGACCCCCAATTTCCTTGATTATGGTTCCATCCATCTTGATTGTTACCCCCCCCCCCCCCCCCAAAAAAAATTCCTTGATTATTGCCACTACAATTTCCTTGATTGTTATTGTTATGCCAATTCCCTTGATTGTTTCCACCACTCCAATTTCCTTGGTTGTTAGAATTCCAATTGCATTGATTGTTTTGAGGTCGCTATTGTTGTTGATTTGGGACTTGGAAATTATTTTTTTGCCCTTGAAAGTTGTTCACATATTGCACCTCATCTTCTTGGTCATTGTAAGAATCATGTTGATCAAAACAACTATCCCTTTGCACAAAATTGTCCACTCGATGTTGCACTTGTGGACCCTTGGTTCTCCTATTATTCACCATCATGTTCACTCCCTCCATGGCATTGACTTGATTAGGATTTTGCACTTGTTGAAGTTGAGAATTTGCTAATTGATTCATGGTGGTAGTCAATTCGTCTATGGCTTGCCCGCGGTCATGCAACTCTTTGTGAAGGTGGGATCACCTTGAGGAATATTATCCCGGGATTAACATGTCGATGATGTTTCCACCATCTCATATAAAATCTCACACGCCTCCGCATAAGGTGTAGTCATCAAGTTCCCACCGACAGATTGATTCACTACACATGGGTTGGTTGTGTTGATCCCACGATAGGAAGTTTTTCGAATCATGTTTTCCGTCATATCGTTATTGGGTCATTCCTTAACCATTGTTCTATAACATTCCCATATCTCGTGTAGTGGTTCATTTGGATCTTCCTTGAATGCCAAAAAGTGTAGCATGTGCTCGGAGAGAAACACTTAGAAATAAACTTTTTCGCCAACTTATCCCAAGTGTGAATGGAATGGTTCGACAATCTTTCAACCAATCTAAAGCTTTCCCCCGTAGAGAGAAGGGAAAAGCCTCAGCCTCAATGCATCCTCGGAGACATTTATTTCTTTCTCCCCCAAAAAGTGTCCAAAAACCCCTTCAAATGTTTGTACGCATTTTGACTTGGAGCACTGGTGAAGAAACCCCGTTGCTCTAGAAAAGTGAGCATCACATTGGCGATTTGAAAGTTGCCCGCCCTAATATGGGGAGGGACTAGTTCAATTGCATATCCTTCATTAGGTAACACCCAGTGTGGAGCCGCTCGTGTGGAGGTGGCGATGGAGCAGGCACATTGTCATGAGGCACTCAGCCTCTTCTATTGGCTTGAGGTTCAAGAGGAACCTCATCCACTTGGTCATCCTCGGCGTTCACATCCCCCAAAGTAATATTTCCGAACTCATTGTTTGTCATGGTTGTACCTACGATTTCTCAAACAAGTGAGTAACACGGAAGGAAAAGAAGGTATTCCAAAAACACACCCAAATATATGGTTAACAACGTTTTAACTCCCCGACAACGGTGCCAAAAATTGATCGCGTCCAAAGCACACCTCAAAAGAGGTATGAAACGGTAATTTGTAGTAACAGAAACCCAACTAAGAGTCGGGGTCGAATTTACAGGGAGTTAAGTGAGGGTTAGGGGTATATATTTCACTGTGAGTGATTGAATTATCTAGATTGAACTTCCACACAAAGATTTGTTTTCTATTTCTAATTTTACTCTATTGATTGCAAAATAAAGACAGAAGACAAGAGATAATTATTTTGAGGATTTTCCAAATGGATAAAAAGCTTAGGGTTGTGACCATTAACTAGGTGTTTGCCTAACGGAGTAAAGATTTTAATGTTTGTTCTATTGGCCGGGGTGTATTATAGCTATGAAATCTAAATTACCCACTCAGTACCTCACGGCCAGAGAGTGGTTTTGCCCAATTTGGCTTTCTCAAGAACAAATGGATATCACTCAAAACAGTTGATAAGAGATCAAGTTGGGTTATTACTATCTCTAGGTTGAACCCTTTAATTGGGTTAATCAATCTCTCAATTGACCCAATTCCTTGTTAACTAAGTTGTCCTAGACTAAGTTCCTCTTTCTCAAGTAGAGACTAAGTCAAATAGGCATGAACTAATATTTGCAACCATTATTCCACAATTAAATCACGAACTAATCCAAAATAATAAACATCCAATCATAAACAAGCACTAAATTAGATACCCATAATTACACACTAAGGTTGTGTCACAACCCTAGAAAAAATCTAGCTTCTCATACTTGGATTTGAACAAAATAAAGAAGACAAACTAATTAAACTCATAATGGAAGCTAAAAATGGTTAAATCTATTGTAAATACACCAAAGCAAAGTAAAACTTCCAAAAATGGAAAAGAAAAATGGCTACAGTAATTGTAGAGGTTCAAAATTGGCCTAATTTTGTGAAACTCGTCTATTTACACAAGGCTGAAAATCTCGGACAAAAATACCTCTCAGGAGGTCCTGCGGCCGGACAATTCCCTGTGCGGTCCATTAGTTTCTTCATCTGGCAGGAGTTGGAGTTCTGTGGCCATACATTTATGAATTGTGTTCGCAAGGCAACTTTTCTGCGGCCCCTAGATTTAGAACTGCGGCAACACAAATCTTGTGTGAACTGTAATTCACTAAGGCTCTGGACGTGGTCTTTTTGCCTACTCTCTGATCTTGATCCTTAGCCCAGCTTTTGCGGCCGCATAATTCATGTGCGGACTGCAAATTTCTCAAATGTCTTCTGATATTTCCTTCTTTATTTGCGGACATAGATGGAATTTTGCGGTCCGCAATTTTTTCTGCGGACAACACATTGTGTGCTTTGTACCCTTTATTGCCTTGTGCTTAGACTGCTGCTTTTTGAGTCAGATTTCTTCTCCGGAGCCCAGATTCCAACATTTCTGTAATTTTGTACAATTTCATTAGTTTCATAACACAATTCAATGCTTTTAGACTAAAACAAAAGCTAAAAGACGCTAATAAGTAGTCAAAATATCCACTTATCAGACACAACAGAAAATAATAGTCTCAACAAGACTAGATCAACAAGGAAGTGATAATGTGTAGCATTGATCCCACAAAAGTACAATTTGACGATAAGAGAGATAACGTGAATCAATAATTCTAAATAAGGATAAATCAACAATGATAAGGGATAACAAAACTTCATTTTAGGTTGAGCAATTACGGAATATATACAACAAATTCAATTAAGGGTAAGTAATTATGAAAATATAAAAATAACTTCAATTAAGGATAAGCAATTAGGGAAGGATAGCATGGCAATAGAAGAGGAAAAACCTTCAGTTAAGGCACATAAGAGTTTAATCGACAATAAGGGTGGAACATGAATCAATTAATTCCAAATAAGATACGTAAAGATGAAACTAGTAAATGGGGGATTTAACATGACAAAACAACTTCATATCTAATGAACATAAGAACCTAAGAGCCCTAAACGGTCAAATTTCCACAAATAAGCCCGAGCACGTACTCGTCACCTCGCGTACACGGCATTCACATGACGCAATTAGCACAAATGATTAAAATCCTAAGGGGTAGTTTCCCCACACAAAGTTAGGCAATATGCTTACCTCAAAGAAGCTAGACCGTTACTCTAAAATAACCTTCTCACGTGAAACAATCTCCGGACGCCTCAAATCTAACCAAACCAACTTCAATTCATAAATAAAACTCATTGAAAATAATTCCGGATAATAAATCTTTGATTTTTAATAAAACTAAAAGTCAATCCAAAAGTCAAACCCCAGGCCCGTACCTAGGAACCCGATAAAAATCACAAAACTCGTACACCCATTCCGATACGAGTTCAACCATATCAAAATTATCAAATTCCAATAACGAATCGCCCTCCAAATCCTTATTTTTTATTTTTGAAAGATTTTACAAATTTCCCAATTTTTCACTTTGATTCTCACCATTTCGATGTTAAAACTCAAATAAAATCACGAAGTATACATAGAAATTGAACAAAGACACTTACCCAATGATTGTATATGAAATTTCTCTCTCAAAATTGCCCACTCTCGAACCTAGAGTTCAAAAATATCACAAAATAAAGCAAAAACCTGAATTACACAGCTGAAAAACAAGTTGCATATGTCGCTTTTGCGATCCAGGTTTCGCAGTTGCGAACTCTCGCAAAAGCGAAGAAGCCTTCGCAATTGTGAACAAGAACATGGCTGGAAAATATTGCAATTGCGAACAAGAACATGGCTGAAAAATATCGCAATTGCGATAAAATATTCGCAATTGTGAATTAGAACAGGGCAGGAGTCGCAATGCCGATAAAATATTTGCAATTGCGACTACACTAGAAACCAGCAGCCTCCCCGATATAGAAATGAGCATAACTCTCCCATACGATGTCTGAATTCGATGATTCTTTTTGCTATGGATCTGTAATACAATACGGATCTAATGCTTCAATAAAAACTAAATTGGAGCCCATTTTCTTATTGTGGTACCATTTATGCTTGAAGAAACGACGCCAAAACATAAAAAACAAGCGCAACACAGCCTAAATGTATCTGAAACTCACCCAAGCCACTCGGGACCTCGTCCGAACATACCAAAAAGTCCCGTAACACAACACGGACCTACTTAAGGCCTAAAGTCACATCAAACAACGTCGAAATTATGTATCGCATCTCAAATCGAACTTATAAATTTTCAAATCTTCCAAATTCTAAAACTTGTGCCGAAACGTATCAAATCAATCTGAAATAACTTAAAATTTTGCACGTCATAAATGACATTACATGCCTATTTCAATTCCGGGGTGAAAATCTAAACCCGATATCAATAAAGTCAACCCTCGGTCAAACTCTCCACCTTCTAAAACTTAAACTTTTCAATTTTTGCCAAAATGCTTCAAATTATTCTACGGATCTCCAAATCCAAATCTGGACGCACGCCAAAGTCCAAAATCACCATACAAAGGTATTGAAATAATCAAAACTCTATTCCGGAGTCGTCACAAAAGTCAAACTCCAGTTGACTCTTAGTGCTTAAGCTTCTAAAACAAAAATCCTTCTTCCAAATTGATCCTTACTCATTCAAAACGCAAACTTGGTCACACACGCAAGTCATAACACATAATACGAGGCTTCTCGAGACCTTAAGCCACCGAACGGGAGGCTAATTTTCAAAACAACTGGTCGAGTCGTTACAACTCAGTTTGAACAGCAACATGTATATTTCTTTGAGTCCAGGCCCTTCAGCACTGGTGATGCACCCAGAATTTGGTCCATTTGAGCATTTATTTCCCTAACAAATTGCATGAGTTGTTGGATCTTGTATCATTGAAGACAATGTGGCCAATCTTCGATCACTAATAATTCATGGATATTCATGTCAATGGCCAAACTAAGTCCCAGAATGCAAGCTTCATATTTCGCCATATTGTTAGCGCACGAGAATCTAAGCTTGGAAGATACCTGATAGCTTGAACGGATCATTAATGTTGTTTTTACCAGATCCGTTGTCGATCCTCCCAGCCCCGTCGAAGTCGACCTCACCCCTCGGGGTATTGTTATCAACCATTTACGTTGTTTGATATGCGGGAGCACCGGGAGGAATTGGGCCTCTTCCATTCGCGTTGTTGGAAGCACCCGACAACGTTTGCCTTAATTTTGTCATGAGTTGGTCATGCCATGAGAGATGTCCCGTGATGGCCTTTTGCGGTTTTCTCAAGATCCTCATCGTTTTCGCAACGTGCTCGTCCTTAGCGTATGTGCTGGGATATCGTCTGCCATGAACATGCGTGGCTATGTCCTCCTCGTTGCGAGTGTCGGTGATCGAATCCTCGTGTTGAGGTAGATTTTCTTGTGCCCCAACGTTGTGTATAATGTTGACATCGTTAGCTGCCATCTTTTACAATTTTTTTGCTAAGAAATAAAGAATCAAACAGATTAGTAATAGATGCAAGGAACTCAATTACGCAATTGTCTAAGCCCCACGGTGGGCGCCAAACCGTTTACCCGTTAAACAATACAATTTAATTTATAGCATGGTTTATAGACAAGCGAATCGATTTGATACCAAAATGATAAATAAATTAAATAAAATGCAAGACTTAGCGTTGAAATCGAGATGAATAGAAGATAGCTTGGTTCTGGGAGCAAGGCTTCCGAACGGAGCAATAGGAATAACGTTAAACAGGAAATAAAGTTTTATTTAGCTTGGAATAATGTGTAGCATAAGTTTGTTAGATTTTTTTTTGTCTTACAATGATTGTTGAAGTCACTATTTATAGTTATACCTAGGGAACAAAGTCCTATGATGAAGCCCCTCTTAAATGACAATAATGGAGACCATTGATGAATATGTAACGGCAAGTCATGAATGCCAAAATTCTCTGTAACAGGGCAGAATTTAATAGTGAAAAATATTCTTCATTGAATATCATCTGGTGACAAGTATTTGTTTGCTCTTGTTGATAATGTTCCCTTCAAGGTCTACCTGATGCCAACCGAAGTTATTATCCTCGGTCTTGGTGTTCATGCGCTTCATCTTCTGTCTGTCCCGGATTCACGTGTCACTCTGTCATTCGAGTAACCGATTTTACCCAATACGAAAAGTTCAGTTCAAGCACTTTGGGTCTGACAATTTTTTTCTTTCCAATTTTTTGTCTCCAATATCTTCTTACAATAAAATTCTTACAAAAACAAAAACCTTACTCCATTTAATCTCACCCGTTCACCTTTTTATACGTAAGGATACATTTTTCTTAGTAGGAACAGGGGTGGATGTAAAGTGCTAACGAATGAAGTCATAATTTTAAAATTTATATATAAAATTTATTAAAAGTACAAAACAATAGATATGAACCTGTAATTTTAAAAATATAATAAATTCAGTGCTAAAACTTTAAAAGTTGAACCTGAGACTAACGACTAGCCATATCCAAACATGTGATCATTTATTCATATATCAATATAAGCGCTTATATTTTGTTTCAACACTAAATACTTATCGACTTCTTTTAATAGTTAAACCAAACAGAGTTTTAATGTCCTTGAGAACAACGAATTTTAATTTGGAAACCACAAAACCGTGTTTATACTTGGAAAGAAAAATTGTGGATCGCACGATGGTATTCTTTTTGTCTTTAGACAACTCTGTCCTCAATTTGAGGAGAAAAAAAATCCTAAAATAATGCACTTCACTTGGTTACACAATCAAGAGAAGAAAAGTTTGCCACTTTACTTTAGATAGGGTGTTCCAATCTCATATTACCATCTAAAGTGTTTTGGAAACGTGAGAAAGGAATTATTTACTTTTCAGATTTGAACAATTAATACCTATCAGTACGTGGTTGAACGAGCTAGTGATAAGACAATTTCATGTCATTAAATAGTTTTTTCACGAACAAATTAAAGCTTACATTAATAAATAATTAAATAAGAGACTAACAACTAGCGGGGCAAGTGCACAGATAGCTATTTCAGAGTTGTTATTTAGAGATAGTCTATACTTATTGTCCCGAAATTTTAAACTAAAAATCTTAATTTTAGAACAATTGAGAACATTTTTGTCCTGAAAATTTTCTGAATTGTCTTAAATTCAGGAAGCACTGGCTAATTTTAAATAGCGACCCCTTAAAATAACTACCTGGTGTCATTTCTACACAACTAGCTATGGCATTTTTCGTCTATTATCTTTCTCCTGCTCCTTCTTTACACGGTTTAGGACTGTGAATATTTCTTTTTCTTTACAAAAAAAAAGGGCCAAAAGATTAATGTTGTCTTAAATCGCACATGCAAGTATACGCAGTCAATCAAGTAATAAAGAGTGAGTAGAGTATCTCCACAAGAACTTGTGATCAATTATCAACTAAATCAAGCAAATTTTAATTTATCAAGTCAAGAACATTTTCAAGGTGATTTTTGTTTGATTAATTCTACTAACTAAAATTACGATTAAGAGAATAACTAATTAACTAGCACACTTAGCACGAAAGGTTTAATTCATTGAGAAATAATATTCCAAGGTTATGGTTATGTAAAAATCCTATCGAATTGTTCAATTAACTTTAGTTATTAATTTATCAGGGCAATTAACCTGCAAAGACAATGATACTCGTAGAAACTCGACAACTTCTACTCGCCTATTCAATTTATTCTAAACCCTATATTCTATGAGATTTGAGATAAGAAGAACGCATTAATAATCCCTTGCAAGTTCATCAATTTTCCCCTCATTTGATCCTTTTCCGCGCAAGTTTGTTCATACACATAAGAAACACGTAATTAGCATATTTTCACTTCAAAAGTAGTGTGAACTCCCGTAACTCACGCAAGAATTAATACACAAACACACTCAAAACATGCACTTTTCACCATTTATCATCACCCCACACTTAAACTCTTGCTCGACCTCGAGCAACTTGAAATTAAGCTCATAGGCAAGAACACATTTTAAAACATACTCGAGCATCACACTAATGACAATAATTTATATCAACGCTTAGAATCCAACATAAGAACTATTGACATCGTTCTTCAAAAATTAGACTCATGCCAAGACTATTTAAAATATTGGTGTGACTCTTCTAACATCCCAACCTCAAAAGATAACTCCAATACATTACCTACTATCACTTATTGTGCCAACTCAAAGTGCCTGGACTTTACCGATCCTTTGTAAATCATGTGCCCTCACCATAAATCAAAGATATAAATTAATCCACACACCCAAAAATGCATTCAAGTTTAATATAAGGATTGGCCAATTAAAAGAATTCGCTCACTCTCTCAAACAAATTCATGTGCATCCCGAGGTCGTACCATAGGCCCGCATAGTGTATGTCTCTACTAATCTAAGCTTGCGAAATCTAGGATAAATTAGGCCTTTTCAAGTTGTAATGTAGGCCAAGGGATGAGTAGGATATATTTGGGTATAGTGACTAACCCTCCTAAGCACTTTAATACACTACACTTAACTTTCAAATGCATGCTCCTCATGACCAATCTAAACAATGCCACGAAACCGTGTACAATTCATCCTTTCTCTTTAAGCACAACTATGCATTCACTAGCCCGGATAAGAGGAGTAGGAGGTGTATTTTCTATTTTTTTAATTTTGTTTCTATGACCCTTTTTTTTCAACACTCTCCCCGTTTAGGTTGTCCAGCTAATGATCTTTCAAAACATACGTGCACCTTTGGACTTTATATGGTTCTACTCAAAAGCTACCTCAACTCTCATATTACTTCTAGCAACATAAGTGCTTTCGGAGGTAAAGGTTCAAGAAGATCTGATTAAGAACAAAAAAAAAGGGAATCGGCTTGTAAAGGTTTATAGTCTCAAATGGACTATCTAAGGATAATTTTGTTTATGGTGACATACTAGTTAAATAGACAATCAAAGAAACGCCTACATCATCTCCACTCACAAAGCTTACTTATTTCGCTTCAACTGACACACATGGCAAATTCTAGACTAACACAATCTAGCACAAAATGTAATCAAGACCTCACATTCACAAAATACACATGATTTACTCGATGGCTCAGGCCCGACTCTCAAGTTAAACAACTAAGCATAGTCATCATAACAATTATAACAACTAGGAAGTAATCATAGGAGGCAGTAAATGAGCTTAACCGTCAAAAGAAAACCACACATATTATCAAGGCTTGTAGAATAAAGATCATGACAAAAGTACTCAGTTCCAATGCTCTGAACCTAAGCCCCGATATAAAACATGTGAATAGCATAGATGCTCATGTTCTTCCCATTCTATTATTAGTTCAAAAAGAAAAAAAATTGTATTTTTCTTTAGATTTTAGTCCCTCAAGAAAACTGTCTAGGTAATCCATCGTCGGGAAAAATCCACAAATCTTTACAACAAAAAAAAGATCTACCTAAAAAACACTCGGTTTAAGAAAATTGCATCTCAGGAAAGAACCGGGGTTTTAAGAAAACCCGGGATTAAGCCACTAAAAAAACGACTACAATTATACAGTTACAAGGGCCATAAGTGTGATCATGCAATTATAAATATATCACTAGAAATTAAGCATATGCCACAAAAATCAAAGTCTAACACTCCACCCCACACTTAAGAATGTGCACTATCCTCAGTTGCACAATATCAGAAAAATACAAATAAGCACGATCAAAAGTAGAGTGGGTGTCAGAATCCCTCAAAATCAATGGGGTCGTGGCAAGGACCGACTTGAACCTCGTTCCCCAGAAGTCCTGGCTCTTCTAGTGTGACACCAAACGCGTCAACTGCCTCAATTACCTCGCCCTCCCAAATAGGAGGAACCTCAGTCACAGCATTTCCCACACCTGCTACAATCACGCCGTCTAGTCCTGGATCCTCCGCAACAGTGTCATCAGTAACACTGAAATTAACCGTCTGAAGCTCCTCTATATCAGTCTGTAACTTTATAGTTATTCCATGTTAATTAACATAATTCAATAACAATTGGGGAAGGCAATATCTACGTCGTGCCTAAGTCGGTCGCGGATGACACTAGTTTTAGAAAGAATACAATTGAAGTTTATAAGATACCCAAGGGTCACCCCACACTTAAGAGAAGGTCGTAGTGCTAATAGAGGTAGGTTAGTTACTCAGACTTCACTAACACCAAAACTTTTGAGGGGACTGCCATGGTATATGGGGCGATAGAGAAGAGTGAGGAAGAAAAGTGGAGAGGGGAATGTGTGTTTTTTAGAGATAAAGGGAGAGGTTTTGTTTGAGTAAAATAACTAGAAACAAAGGGAAAAAAATAATAAATTAAAACAAATACCTGGGGGTCGCGTCAGGCCCGCGCGACACACGACCTGGAGGCACGCCTCATCGCTCTCTCAGTTGTGGCCAGTCCTAGTCTCGCGAAGTGAGACACACTTTGCTACCCACTCTATTTTTTTGTTCTTTCTTTTGGTCCCAGTCTCGCGAAGCGAGACACACTTTGCTGCCCCCCAAAAATGTTCCCTGCAACATTCTCAATCTTAGTCTCGCGAAGCGAGCTCCACTTCGTTGCTGCCTCCCCATTTTTTTCCTGACAAGTAGAAAGAAGAAATAAAGTTGGGTTTCCTACCAACAAGTGCCTAATTTAACGTCGCGACATGATGAAACCATTTCTTAAGCATCTTTTAAGGAAATTGAGGACTTATGGCGATCCACGTCACCACCCCAATAATGCTTGACTCTTTGCCCATTGACCAAGAAAGTCCTTTACGAATTTGGCGCTCTTAACTCTATAGCCTTGTATGGTGTCACACATAGTATTTCAAAAGGTGCAGACCATCTCTATTTTAATTTTCTAGGAAACAACTTCAACTTGTAATAGAATAGCAATACCAACTGGCCCTGCTCGAAATGGCGATGTTTGATGTGTTTGTCGTGCTACCTTTTGGTATTTTCTTTATATAGTTTGGCATTCTCATATGCATTTAGCCTGAATTCATCTTGCTCATTTAGTTGGAGCAATCTCTCCTCACCTGCCAACTCCATATCCATATTAAGCTTTTTGACTGCCCAAAAGGCTTTGTGTTCTAGCTCAATTGGAAGGTGACATGCTTTTCCATAGACCAACTTGTAAGGGGAGATCCCAATAGGTGTCTTATATACAGTCATATACGACCATATAGCGTCATCCAACCTTGTAGTTGGTGTTGAAATGCGGTGTGGTTGACACTATTACTGTAATTGGTGCGGCTACCTTTACTTCAAATAGGACAGGTACAGTGGCAGGTGGCATTACTTCAACCTCAAACAGCACAGGTGCATTAGCAGGTGGTGTCGATTCAAACTCGAATGGAACTGAGGCAGCTACTTCAAAATCTCCAGACGGCTGAATCTGGACTATGATGGGATTCAGTGTGGCCGATGGCTTCTTAGGATCGTCACCCTCTTTGATCAACCCGATTGAGCCCTCTGGGTCCCACTCTTCTTCTATTTCTATCACGTTGATGCCTCCACCCATGTGGTCTGGGAGTGGATTATTGCGGACATTGAGAGTAGTTTCCTTAGCCTGTATGATCTTATTATCAATCAGAGACTGGATCTTATCCTTCAGTGAGCGGCATTCATCCATTGTATGTCCCCTCATGCCAGAATGGTATGCACATGTTTTATTTGGATTGACCCATTGGGATGGATTTTCTGGGGTCACATCAGGGATAGGAGTGACATAACCAGCAGCTTTCAATTTTTCATACAGCTAGTCAATAGGTTCGGCAATGGCGGTATATTGCTTGGGTAGTCTACGGTCAAAGTTGGGTCGAGGTCTTGGGAAATTTTAGCGAGCTGAAGGTGAATGGCATTGAGAAGGTTGGGAGTTGTATGTATGATAAACAGTGGCTGGTTGGGAATATCTGGCAGATGTGGGTTGATAAGTAGGTGGAGATGACGGTTGATATGTTGGTGGAGGTGCTGGTTGATATGTGGGCGGGGGTGTTTGATATGTGAGTGGGGAGGTTCGGTATACCAACGAGGATTTGGGTCCCTGTGCAACCATTACCGTTCATGCGTCTTTCTTCTTGAATATGCCACCAGACTACAAGGCTTTGTTTGTGGCTTGCAACGCTTCAAAATTAGTGACTATTCCGCTCTTAATCCCTTTTTCAATTCTCTCACCTAGCTTGATGATGTCAGAGAATTTGTGGTTTTCAATCACCATCAGCCTCTCATAATATTGCGGGTCCTGTGCCCGGACGAAGAATTTGTTCATTTGCTCTTCGTCAAGGGCAGGCCTAACCTTGGTTGCTTCAGACCTCCAATGAGTGGCATACTCGCGAAAGGTTTCAGTGGGCTTCTTCTTAAGATTCTGGATATAAAACACGTCTGGAGCATTCTCCGTGTTGAACCTGAACCGGTCCATGAAATATGATGCCATGCTATCCCAATTGGACCACTTCTTAGGGTCTTGGCTGATGTACCAAGACAAAGCATCCCCTGTGAGGCTTCTCATAAATAATTTCATCCGAATCTTCTCGTCTTTTCCTACTCCCACCAATTTGTCACAATAGGTCCTATGATGGACCCTTGGATCACTTGTACCGTCAAACATCTCGAACTTAGGAGGTTTGTAACCCTCCGATAATTCAACATCGGGTTGTATTATAGATCTTCATAGTTCAATCCTTCAACTCTCTTACTTTATTCCACGCCTTGAACTCGGCTAGTCAGTTTCTTGAGTTCTTCGGCCAATTTCTTAATAAGCATATCCTTCTCACTGGATTCAGGTGTGTAAGAAAAGAGTTGGGTGGAGTGAGGTGGAGTGAGGTAGAGTCTCCACGTAGATGGGGTTGTTCTGATGGCCTGGCGCTTGAGCATAAAGATGGTCAGTGGTGGAGTTTTGTGGTTCAGGGATGATCGATGGGGTGTTTCTCGGAGTGTGGCAAATGTTGTGTTGGTATTGTGGTGGAACGGTTTGATTTTTTGGTGGAGTTGTATGGTGGTGAGATGCGGGAGGATTATGTTTGTTTGGGGTATTCTGAGGAGGTATGGGGTTGTGAGTGTTTGGATGATTGACATCTGGAACACTAAAAGAGAAGGATAGATTTGCCAAGTTTCGAACACGTTCGAGCTTCCCTTGGATTTTCAACAACCTTTGCTCGAGTTGTGACATAGCATCATTCTAAACTTGAGTACCTTGGATGTCAGAAGCTTCTGTTCATTCAGCTGGCATTGTGTTTTCCTTTCTGATATTGCTCAAATCTTCCATTTTTCCTTTGCCTTTGCTTTTGCCTTTAGGTGGACTAGGAGGAGGAGAAGGTGGAGGGCCCCTGGATCTTGTATGGTATGATGATGATTCCAGAATGCACGAACCAACCTTTGGGGAGGGGAATAATCAAAAGAAAGAAAACAAAAACAAAGACAAAAGGTAGCCAAGTTAGTGAGAATCATGAGAAAATATTTGCAGTATTTAAACACATATTGCAGAAATGTAAGTGCGTGTATTAATTTTGGGAGCCTCGTTGTGCCCGAGGTAGACCTAGCGACAAGTTGATTTGTAGAACTTATATGCCAAGATGCCTCATTTCATTAATATAAAATAGACGAATCCAAAAACTACACTAGAAAAATAAACAGGAAATAAAGTCACTAATGGCATTCAGCCTTATTACATTGATGAAAGCAAGAAACAAATCTAGCCTACTTGGTCCCAGAAGGACCTTCCCCAGATTCAATATCCTTGATCCCATCGAACAAGTTCCCTAGCTCACGCAGTCCCAGCAGCATGTAGGCTCTGTCCAGATGACCTCCTTCATTCCCCTCGGCTTTCTGGCAGTCTTCAACCCTCTTGATGATTTTGCCTTCCAGCTCCACTATACCTCGCTCCAAGTATTCCAGCTTCCTATTGGAAAGGATATCCATCTCCTTCCACTCTTCGATCAGCCTTTAGTTGGTCTCATGTATTTCACGATGTTCATTCTCGGAATCATGAACCCTTTTGTGCAGTCGGTTGTACTTGAACTGAGCTTCAGCATCCTCATCTATGATTATATTGCCTCTGTTGATTTCGGGCCTTACTATCCCATCCAAGTTGTCTTCCAGCCATGCCTGGTAGAAAGGTGCACACCCAGCATGGTACCTGTCAGGCTCGATAGTATTCTTCTCCAGGATGATTTTGCAGTGCCATATGTGTTGAGCTTGGAACTTATAGGGAACGTCGTCGTCCTGGAAATCCGCTCTGATGTGACCCATCTTGGTGACCCTCGGAACAACTTGCTTTCTGCCTACCTGCCTCATGACCCGAAAAGGAACATAAGGATATATACCTCTCAACCCGATCAGCACTAAGTGCATCCCTGGACCTGATGATAAACTCGTCCGTCGGGAATCACTCGAACATCCATTGTACCTGCTCCTCAGTTAGGTTATCAAATAACTCTACCCACTCCTTGGCAGTCTCTGGCTGAGAAAATCTGTCTGGAATATATGTCATTCGCTTGGGGTGATGGAAAGCAATGTGGTCATTCCAAGCCCTTCGCGGAAACTCTTGGCGATATTGGCCCTTTTGAAGATGTTATAAAAGCCATAGCTGCAGTAACAGGTTGCAACCCTCAAAATGTTTAGCTCCTCTTTGGCAATGCTCCAAGGCTCGGTAAATATCAACTATGATCATAGGAAAAATGCTAAAGGCTTGCCCATCAATCCCTTACATTAAGGACTTGGTTACCATAGCCAACCTAGTGTGAATCCTTTCCCTCTTGGTTGGAAACACTATCAGTCTCAGAAAGCATACAATGAATACGAATACCCTACGGTGGATATGACCCAGATATGTAATGGCAAACTCGTCATGATAGGTACGGTATGATTTGATGTGATCGTACCTCTCATACAAGTACTCGAAGGGTATGTATGATTGTTTCAAACACTCCAACTCAGCGTTCTTCTTCAACCCCATCATTTTCAAGAAACCTCTGCCCGTGCGGTTCTCAGTCACCAACAACCCAAGGGTCTCCCAAACTAACCAAGCTATCCATCCTATCTCTTTTAACAACGGTGTCATCTCAATATTCCCAAAGCGGAATACAGCTCTTTCACTATCCCAAAACAAGGTGGCGGCCTCAATCAACATGTTGTTTGATTGGATGTCCAGAAGAGATGGTAAATTGCCTAGATACTTCTTGACGTGTTTCTTATCACTAGAGTGAAGGTCTTCCCACCAATTCCGGAGCATTGGAGGGATATTGCTAACCATACCGAATCTGGGGACCTCGTGCCTCATTTTCTACAAGACAAAAATAGTTAGGCCCTTACCCCCGCCAGACTCGGCTATTTATACATTTATGATTAGCATACATGCATTTAGTTCTCCAAATAAATGCACAGAACGTGATTGCGTCCATTGGGATTATGAAAACCCCGGTGGACCTTTGGACAAGGCTGTCTTAAAGATTATTGCGCGGACAACACATTAACCCGACTAGGTTTGACCATGATGCATGCACAGTATAACATAGTAAGATTTTCTATGGGGTTTATACCGGTACCCTTGAGTGGACAACTCAAGGGGGAAGGAACGGAACCATCCATTGCACCGCTGATCGACTGGTTTTACCGCAAATAAGCCTTTCCGAATTTATAGGGTGATATAAAATAGGAAGAGCGCAACCACTCATCAAGCGTTGCTATAGGATTTGTATTGTCACGAGTGGAATATGATGTTGAGCATGATTATGCAGCAATAAAAAAGCAATAAAAGCATGTTGTCATGTATTTGCACGTTATGAAAGCGATAAATACAACAGTTATAATTTAAAACAGTTACAAAGGAAACAAAAGGAAACATGTCAGTTTTGCTTTTGGAAAAGAATAAATACTTGAAAAATAAATAATTAATTGCACATAAAGGGGAAAGGGAAAGTGTGAAGGTATTAACAAAGTAAGACACATAGCACTGGTCATCATATCTTTTCTACCCTTTGTCCCACCCCTTAGCGATTATTAAGCGAGTTTTATTTAACGAACTCTAAGCGTGATGTTACCCGTCCCTTTCTTGTGGTCTTGGAGGAATTTAGGACCTCTATATATAGGCAGTTCTAGACAAACCCCTAAGGTTTTAAAAGGATAAAATTCTATGCGACATGCAAGACCAAATAGGACTTTAACAAGTAAAATGCAAAAAGCAGTTAAGAGGTCCAGATTTACCTCCACATACAATGCACATAAGCAGCACGTCTCAAACACAAACAAGAGGCATTTTAGTTAGAAAAGATCCTACACATGGTATCTAAGTGAAAGCTAAAGCACAGCAGTACATGACACTATTTTTTACGAACATCGATAACGGGGTCCTAATCAGTTTGCCTACTAATTTTAAACCTGTGAGTATTTAAGCAGTAAACACAATCAAAAACAGTTTTCCTGTTTATAGAGGTTGACACTTAAGTCTTGCCTAGGCGTGGGGATTATGCAATTAACAACTGTCAGAATCATTAAACAGTTCAGAGGTTGTTTTACCTAAAAGCATGTTATTCTAGGTGATACGAATTTGAGAATACAAAGATTGTTACCAATTTTTATTAAAAGCAGACATGATAATTATACCTGATACTGTTTTATACCTTTCATGAACCAGTATTTAAACTAGGCGTCTTAAACAATTGCAAACAGAATTCTAAAGCATGGTATCTAATATGCACATACAAATGGTTGAATTGTTAAGACATAATCTCAAAATGTGCGGAATTCGTAAGACATGATCTCTAAATGCACATGAGAGTTACAGAATTGCTAAAGCATAATTTCTGAGTGCATACATGAGCAACACTTTTTATGTTTATTACCCTAGGAGCAGGATCTCTAAGTGGTAAACATGAACAAGATTAATGCTGAAACAGTAGGCATGAAATCCTAGGGACATGGTATCTAGTGCATGTTTGGCATGGTTTGGATGAATCTATTAGTCCTAAAACATGGATTCTAATGCAGATAGAAATAATATAAAGCCTAAAACATGATCTCTACCCAATGACATTAACGGAACTATGTTGCTACCCTCCCCATTTTACTAGCCATCCCCAATATTTGTTTACAATAATTATTACAGACCAGCAGCTGAATAAATTACATAAATAGATAAATAGAGAAGAAGTTAAGCTATAGGGAGCCTGAAGCAGGCCCAAATGTACCAAACTTTCCATAGCCTCAAACGCCAAAGTCATAGCTAGTCTCATGTATGGGTGTGTCAAAGTTCCCTAAGGACCTCAAGGATCCCGGGCAGTGCTCACACCCAGATTTCATAACAGGAACTGAGTAAGTGTAGTGTGGAAGAGCCAGCCCCAGTGTGTCAGAGTTCAGAAGAATATCACAGGGATCCCAAGGCAGTCACACAATGGAGGGGCAGAACCTAGGGACTTAAGAGTAGAGTGAGAGTGCTTGACATAGTTTTGAACAGGCTTTGATATGAAAACAATATTGAAAAGGATTCATTGAAGTAAAGAAGTCTTATAGACTAGGAATTGCTTAGTAGTAAAATAAGTTAAGTAAGAACAGTGTACACTTGAAGAATCAAATAGAACAATAGAAGGAACTCAAAGCAAACAGAATTAGCAACATGATCCACCCAGGGGTATTGGGAGTTGGGGACATATACAACACACAAAGTGAACTCATAACAAACATAATCACAAAAGTCTCTTAGGAATTCATGGGATTAGGGGATGGCTAATAGCACACGATGAAACCATTTCTTAAGCATCTTTTAAGGCAATTGAGGACTTATGGCGATCCATGTCACCACCCCAATAATGCTTGACTTTTTGCCCATTGACCAAGAAAGTCGTTTACGAATTTGGCGCTCTTAACTCTATAGCCCCGTATGGTGTCACACATAGTATTTCAAAAGGTGCAGACCATCTCTATTTTAATTTTCTAGGAAACAATTTCAACTTGGAATTGAATAGCAATACCAACTGGCCCCGCTCGAAATAGAGATGTTTGATGTGCTTGTCATGCTACCTTTTGGTCTTTTCTTTATATAGTTTGGCATTCTCATATGCATTTAGCCTGAATTCATCTTGCTTATTTAGTTGGAGCAATCTCTCCTTACCTGCCAACTCCATATCCATATTAAGCTTTTTGACCGCCCAAAAGGCTTTGTGTTCTAGCTCAATTGGAAGGTGACATGCTTTTCCATAGACCAACTTGTAAGGGGAGGTCCCAATAGGTGTCTTATATGCAGTCCTATACGCCTATATAGCGTCATCCAACCTTGCAGCCTAGTCTTTTCTATTTGCACTGACTGTTTTCTCCAAAATTTTCTTTATTTCTCTGTTTGATACCTCTGCTTGGACACTCATCTGAGGGTGATATGCGGTGGAAACTTTGTGCTTGACTCCGTATTTTGCTAAAAGGTTGTTCAAAATTCTGTTGCAGAAATGCGTACCTTCATCACTGTCGCGCCCCCTTTTTTCCTCTCCTTTCAGATCAGTCAGGGTGTTTGACATTATTGGTACAACTCATTTCCTTTTGGGATAAGGAATGTGAAGAATTTGAAGAGTCTCCACCTAATGTATTAAGGTGCGTTAGGGCACCTACTAAGGGTCACTAATTGTATAACCAGAGATTGGGTAAGGGCTTGAAATTACTTCGAGGGGAAGGTGTTAGGCACCCCTCAAAGTCCACAACTGTGGTTCCCGGCCAAACAAAACTTTTTGAATTAAACAAGTAGTAAATAGGCAGCCAAAGCATACATACGTAAACAAATTAAGGTTTGAAAAAGATTTGTAGTCTAGGCATACATGTGAGATAAAAGTTTTAAAAGACTCACAGTCTAAGAACACATATGTAAGGATAGGGGGGAGGTCCTAAGTTATTTATCCTATAGGATCACATCAATGCAATACCTGGTAATCACTCCTCGATGAGGGGCTACACGTGGCATTAGCGCACTGGTCATCATATCCTTTTCTACCCTTTATCCCACCCCTTAATGGTTATTTAGCGAGTTTTATTTAACGCTCTCTATACGTGTTGTTACCCGTCCCTTCCTTGTGGTCCTGGAGGATTTTAAGACCTCTAGATATAGGCAGTTCTAGACAAACCCCTAAGGTTTTAAAAAGGATAAAATTCTAGGCGACAGGCAAGAACAAATAGGACTTAACAAATACAGGAAAAACAGTTAAGAGGCCAGATTTACCTCCACAGATAATGCACGTCTCAAGCACAAACAAGAGGTCGTTTTATTAGACAGGACCCTAAACAGGATATCTAAGTGAGTTTCAGTGCGCAAAAATATGCAACTTGGTTTTATAAACTCAACAGCAGGGGCCCTAATCAGTTTGCCTACTGATTTTTAAACCTGTGAGTCTTTAAGCAGTAAACACAATCAAGAAAGAACAGTTTTCCAATTTTATAGAAATTAAACACCTAAGGCTTGCCTAGGCGTGGGACTGTGCATAATAATTACCAGAAATGGTTCAGAGGTTGTTTTACCTAAAAACATGTTGTTCTAGGTGATACGAATCTGAGGATGCAAAGATTATTACCAGTTTTATTAAAAGCAGACATGATGACAGTACGTGAGGCTGTTTTGGACCCTTTCATGAATCAACAGTTTAAGCTAGTCATGGTTAAGCAAATGCAAACAGAATGCCTAACACATGATTTCTAAATGCTCAGAAACGATAGTTTTATGTCAATGATCCTTAAATTAACAGAATTCCTAAGGCATGATTTTCTGAATGCACACGAAGTTACAGAATTAATAGAACATGATTTCTGAATGCACTAGAGTAACAGTTTTTATATTAATTTTGTTATCCTAGGAGCAGGGTCTCTAAGTGGCAGGCATGAACATAGATTAAGGATATGTTGTACGTTAAAGAAGTAAACATGAAAGCCCTAAAGACATGGTATCTAATGCATGTTTAGCATGGTTTGAATGAATATGTTGGTCCTAAAACATGGATTCTAATGCAAGTATGAACAGTTTAGGGCCTAAAACATGCTTTCTACCCAATGACATTGATAAAACTATATAGCTACCCACCCCATTTCACTAGACGTCCCCAATATTTGTTTGCAATAATTATTACAGACCAGCAGCTGAATAAATTACATAAATAGATAAAGAGAGAAGAAGTTAAGCTATAGGGATCCTGAAGCAGGCCCAAATGTACCAAACTTTCCATAGCCTCAAATGCCAAAGTCATAGCCAGTCTCATGTCTGAGTGTGTCAGAGTTCCCTAAGGACCTCAAGGATCCCGAGCAATGCTCACACCCAGATTTCATAACAGGAACTGAGTAAGTGTAGTGTGGAAGAGCCAGCCCCAGTGTGTCAGAGTTCAGAAGAATATCACAGGGATCCCAAGGCAGTCACACAATGGAGGGGCAGAACCTAGGGACTTAAGAGTAGAGTGAGAGTGCTTGACATAGTTTTGAACAGGCTTTGATATGAAAACAATATTGAAAAGGATTCATTGAAGTAAAGAAGTCTTATAGACTAGGAATTGCTTAGTAGTAAAATAAGTTAAGTAAGAACAGTGTACACTTGAAGAATCAAATAGAACAATAGAAGGAACTCAAAGCAAACAGAATTAGCAACATGATCCACCCAGGGGTATTGGGAGTTGGGGACATATACAACACACAAAGTGAACTCATAACAAACATAAGCACATAAGTCTCTTAGGAATTCATGGGATTAGGGGATGGCTAATAGCACAGATGTGTGAATTTCAGAACTGACAATTGAGACATAGTTACAATAAACATAATTAAGCATAGAATCAGACAACCTAGGATAACAAGTTGCTTTTGCAAAGAAAGGTTCATACCAGAAATCAGACAAACATAAGTAGAGCAGAGTTAGGTTGGGGCATGCTATAAAGGGAATAAACAAGTTCATAAACATGCTGATCCTAAGTTGATTTAGAACAGAATTAATATGCTAAGTGAAAATATGCTAACTACATATTGAAAAGCTTTAGAATATCAGACATAGAACAGTAATCAGTAAACTACAGCAGTAAGAAAACACATTGAGTTTGGAACTTGAATTTAAATCAGAACATACCAGTTAAGCAGAGTAGATACTAAGTGTAGAGCAGTAATGTGCAATAACTAGCCTTGGCTTACAGCCGGCTAGTTCAGTAATAATAGCAAGTAACAAGAGAGAGTAGAAAAGCTTTAACTGTGTGAGAGAGTTGGGAACTAATTCCCGTCTGTGTAGACTGTTTGATGAGAGAAGAAGAGAGCATATATATAGTAGTTAGAAAGGTAGGTAAATAAGGTAAGAATCAAATTGTTCAGTAATTATAGAACTCAGGATCAATTAAAATAAAATCAATCCAAGTCTTCCCTTAATTAAGGGAATCATTTCAAACGGTAAAGGACATGAACAAATTAAGGAAAGAAATCATATATAGCTGGAGTATAACAAATAAGGAAAGACTTCAAACAGTGCAGGTATAGAACATGTAATTAAGGCTAGGTTCATAAAGTTCTAACTAAGGAAACAATATTAAGAAATAGTAAATAATACAATCAATCGTAAAAAAAAGGCAAGCAGTAATTTAAAATTCGTGAAAAATAGGGAAATAATCAGAAATAGGCATATGAGTATCAACCTAGGAAATCAGGGGTTCAAAGAATAAAAGTAATACTAATTTTAAGGGAGATATCATAAACTTCCAAAAATAAACAAATAAACAGAGTAAAAATAGGGGTTGAATCGAAGAAAATTCATGAGAATCAAACATACAGACATGTTGAATGAACGAATAGTAAAGACGAACTCAGAACCCAAAACTAAAGCTCGAAAATTAGGGGTTTTCAGCATAATTAATTAGGTTAAAGGGAGAACCTAAATAAAACCGTTTAAACACAATAAAAATTATAGAATAACACTTAAAATCAGAGAAAAAGTCGTTTTGAAGAGAAGTTAAGAAACCCTAGTTATGAAGATGAAGAGACGCGTCAAAATTAGATTTTCATTGAAAAATAGTAAAACAACTCAAATATCCTCAGATCTGTTACAGATCTAAAGAGTCAAGAGATGAAATTAGGGTTTTGGAGAGGAACAACCCAGAGATAGGGAGATTCCGGCTTAGAAGCCATATATTTAGTAATAAAATAGGAAGATCTTACTCAATCGGGTCGTGGTGGCCTGAGAACGGCGAGAACAGGCCATGGGGTGTGAGTGAACAACCACTAGTCCCTTGAGTACCTCAAGACAGCAAGAAACCGGTCATCGAGGGAGCCATTAGGGCTAGGGGTGGTAGTGAACCACCATTATTACCGGCGAGCAAGCAGCCGGCGAGTGGAAACCATGGTTAGGGCAGAGGTAGTTTTGAGAGAGAATGAGAGGAGTGCCGGCGGGTGAGGATGAGAGAATGAGATTTAGGGGGGGGGTATAGGTTTAGGTTAATTAAGGTAAGATCAAATCTGGGTCGTTGATCAAAATTGATCAACGACCAAGATTTAATCAACATTGGGTCGGGTAATATTAGGAATTGAGCTTGGGTATTTGGGATGGTTTAATTAAGGGTTTGGCTTGGTTTAATTCAGGCTAAAATTGAAATAATAGGCTATTTGTTAAATACCCAATCCAAATTAGTTAAAATAATTTATAAAATAGCTAATAAATATAAAAATGAATTTCATGCATAGAAATAGTTTTAAAATGATTATTTAATATTTTAAAATATAAAGGACTAATTTCTGGTAACAAATAGTACAAAATTATGTGTGTGGCTATAATTGCAAAGTCATTGCAATTATAGCCAAAAGGTTCCAATTTGGCTATTTATGGAATAATTTGGTCTTAATAGAACCATAAATAATAAATTAAATCAAGAAATTCTTTTGAAGTCATTTGTGATGCAATTTTGTAATTATTTATTGGGAAATAAAGACTGGATAAATTAATAAAAATATGGAAAAAATATGGAAAAATACTAATTGGTGTTAATGCATGATTTTGAAGGTATATATGCAATTTTAAAATATTTTGGGAAAATATTGGGTATCAACAATCACTTATCAGAGCTCGAGGAGTTTCGAACGTGTAAAAATATTCTTCTTGACAAAATTAGCCACCACTTTCGCATCATTAGTAGGTAAATCAATGGCCTCCATCCACTTAGACACGTAGTACACTACTAACAAGATATATTTGTTCCCTCTAGACAATGGGAATGGTCCTATAAAATCGATCCCCCAAACATCAAAAATCTCCACCTCAAGAATGTTCGTCAGTGGCATCTCATTTTTTCTAGTGATTGTTCTAGTTCTCTCACACCGATGACACTTCTTCAAAAATGAATGGGAATCTTTAAACAGAGTTGGCCAATAAAATCCCGACTGCAGAACTTTTGTAGTTGTTCTATCACCACCATGATGTCCCCCATAAGGTGGGGAGTGACAATCGTACAAAACCTGCCCCACCTCCTTCTCCGGAAATCCTCATCAGATGGTCAACACATTGCCGATATAATAATGGCTCATCCCAGAAATAGTAGTTTATGTCAGGGAAGAATCACTTCCTCCCTTCAGGTGGCATTTCTGGAGGACGTACTCCGTTCACTATGATATTTACATAATCCGCATACCATGGTGGCGGATCATGTGACTGCAAAGAGTTGCTTATCTGCGAACATCTCCTTAATCACCCCTCCTTTTTCCACATGCTCATGATTTTCTAGCCTTGACAAATGGTCAGCCACCTGGTTCTATGTGCCCTTCCGATCACGGATTTCCAAGTCAAATTCCCGCAAAAGAAGTACCCATCTAATCAGTCTCGACTTAGCATCTTTTTCTGAGATTAAATACATGATCGCCGCATGATCCGTGTACATGATTCACATGCGTTCCCACTAAGTAGGACCTAAACTTGTCAAAATCATAGACAACTGCCAACAATTCTTTTTCCGTCGTGGTGTAATTGAGTTGTGCATTAGTTAGGGTCTTGCTAGAATATTAGATCGAATGAAACACTTTGTTCTTCCTTTGTCCAAGCATATCCCCAATTGCTACGTCACTCGCATCACACATCAACTCGAAGGGCAGGCTCCAGTCAGGTGCGATAATGATTGGCGCAGACACCAACTTTAATTTCAGCTCCTCGAATGCCTTCAGACATGCATCATCAAACTTAAATATGGCATCCTTTTCTAGCAACATGCATAAAGGATTAGCAATTTTTTAAAAATCTTTAATGAAATGTCTATAAAAACTTGCATGTCCCAGGAAGCTCCGGACGCCCTTAACAGAGATAGGCGGTGGTAGTCTTTCCACTACCTCCACATTGGCCTTGTCGACTTCAATTCCTTGCTTGGACAATCAATGTCCCAATACAATAAAATGACACTTCTCCCAATTAAGCACTAGGTTAGTTTCTTCACAACGTGCTAGCACCAACTCCAAGTTCTTCAGATAATTATCATAGGATGACCCGAAGATTGAAAAATCATCCATGAACACCTCCACGAATTTCTCCACTATGTCGGTGAAGATGGCCATCATACACCTTTGAAAAGTCGATGGTGCATTGTATAACTCGAATGGCATCCTTTTAAAGGCGAAGGTGCCATAGGGGTAAGTAAATGTAGTCTTTTCCTGGTCTTCTGGTGCTATCACTATCTGGTAGTAACCGGAGTAACCATCAAGAAATCAATAACATTCATATCGGGCTAGCCTGTCCAACATCTGATCAATGAAAGGGAGAGGAAAACGGTCCTTGCACATAGCCTTATTGAGTTCCATGTAATCAATGCATACCTTCCAGCCCGTCACCGTTCTAGTGGGTATCAACTCATTTTTCTCGTTTTCCAAAACAATTATGCCTCCCTTTTTCGGCACGCACTGCATAGGACTCACCCAATTGCTGTCATAAATAAAAAATACGATCCCCGTATCTAGCCATTTGATAATCTCCTCTTTTACCACCTCCTTCATAAAGAAACCATTAAAAGAACCTCCAATAATTTATTGGGCACTGTACGAAGTATTTGAAATACAGGTCGCGGTATTTATTTCACTCAAGATTGGGTCTCTTTACCGGGTGCTCTACCCGTGGCTTCAGCGCTTCAAGCTATCATGACAATTCACCAATCTTGGGGTAAACAATCTCTATTGCTTATGTTTACTTTTTTCAAGGATTCAATCTTCTCTGCCTCTCCACATTTGGTCTATGTCCATCCTCCAGGAATATTTTATGCATGCAAAATGATGGACTAATTCCCTTGATATCGGCAATAGTCCAACCAATGGCCCTTTGTGTTCCCTCAGAACCCGCAGCAACTTGTCGTCTTGCACATGTGATAATGAAGATGAGATTATCACAAGTAAGGATTCTGAAACACCTAAGTATGTGTATCAGAGAGAAGAAGGTAAAGGCTTGAACTCCAATTTTGGAGCCCCGTCAGTAGATGGTTTAGGTGGTGTCAATGTCAATGGCATGTCGATTTCCTCAAATCTCTTTAACCACCGGCATGTCATGTTCAAAACTTGTACAATTTATTCCGCCAGCTCATCCTCCTCTTCTTCTTCGTCAATTAAAGCTCTTCCCAATGGATATTTAGATACCAAATATGGTGTTGTTCCTGCCAATTCATCATCCACAACTGTGATCATGGCCAAATCTTCATTGTGCGCTGGAAATTTAAGTGCTCAGTATACATTGAAGACCTCCACCTTGTCACCCACTCTCATGGTCATTTGTCATTCACATACATCAATAATTGCACGACCCGTGGATAGAAATGGTCGTCCCAAAATAAATAGGACTTCTTGATCAGGCTCGTAATCAAGGATGACAAAATCATATGGGAATATGAATGTGCCCACTTGGACCAGCACATTTTCAATGACGCCCTCGGGGCTAGCTAATGATCTATCTACCAATTGCAATACCACCATAGTCGGTCGAGGATCTCCAAACCCTTGTTTTCGAAACACAAACAACGACGTCAGGTTTATGCTCGGACCAAGATCACACAATGCTCACCCAACCACATGTTTCCCAATTGAAATTTGAATTGTGAAGATTCCCGGGTCCTTCAATTTAAGAGGCAACTTATTCTGAATTCTGGAACTACACTCCTCAATGAGTGCTATAGTCTCAAACTCAGTTAGGTTGCGCATGTATGACACAATTTCCTTGATGTACTTTGCATACTTTGGCACTTCTTGTAGAATGTCCACCAATGGGATGTTAATCTGCACCTATTTCAAAATATCAAGGAATTTATTGTACGCTGCATTATCTTTCACCTTTTCTATCTTTAAGGGAATGGAGGTGGTGGCTTTACAACACTTGGTTGTGGTTGCTTTTCCACGGCCTCTTCGATTGGATTCTTTGAATCCTTTGTAGTTTCCAATTCGACTTCTGTGGTGGGTTGTTTTTCACTAAATGTCACTTGATTTCTCTTCTTTGATGGGACTTCTTCTAATTCTTTCCCATTCCTCAATGACACAACGTTAATAGGGGAAGTGTCCCTAGGTAATGCTCCCGTTGGTCTGGTGTTCTAGGCACCGGCAAGTTGCCCCATCTGTCACTCTAGATTTTGAATAGCAATAGCTTGATTCTGATTATCATCCATAATCTTTTTGAGCATCTCCTCAATATTAACCATCAGACTTGCGGACTGATCTGCTTATGGTGGGCGAAACTGCTAGTATTGACCTTGTGGTTTGAACTGGTTGTGATTACCCTAATTTCTACCCTATGAGAAATTTGGGTGGTTCCTCCAATTTGGATTATAAGTATTACCATGTTGATTATGATTAGCTTGGACTCTATTCTCATTCCCCACAAAGCATGCTGACTCTGGATTCGCGGGACAAGCATCACTAGTATGGCCCTCTCCGCAGACTTCATAGAACACCTGCACCTGTTGTACTGGTTGAACATGTTGTATTGGTGGGAACGGTTGTTGGTTCTGGGTCACATTCACCTTGCTGATGTGATTTGATTAAGATGCTACCTATGCAGATAGTGTTGATACAACATCCAATTCAAGTATTGCGGCAGCTTTAAGAGGTGTGTGTCACTTGATTCCCCTTGCCAATTTGGGTTGCTTTTGGAAAACTTGTTCAACAGCGCATAGATTTCATCAAAGCTCTTTTCCAATACTTGACCACCACCTACTACATCTACCACTATTTTTGTTTCAAGGTGCAGACCTTCAATAAAAGTGTGATCCAGTACCTCGTTGGTTTGGTTATGGTGTGTACATTCTCTTAGTAGCCCCTTGAATCACTCCCAGGCTGCATAAAGTGATTCACCTTCTCTCTTTTTGAATGCAACTATTTGCGGTTTTACCGTTAGGAAAGAACCTAGCCAGGAATATGTGAGCCAAATCATTCCACAATGCAGTAGAGTAAGTTGGCTCAGACTTCAACCATCTCTTGGCCTCTCCCAATAGAGAGAAAGGGAACAATGTGAGCCTGACATAATCAGATGTGACCCCGTTAGTGATATAGGTATCACTAATCTTCAGAAAATTCAGAATATGTTGTTGGGGGTCTTCGTGTGGCAGTCCCATGAACTGTCCTTTTGCATGAAGTTGTTGGATCATGCTCTGCTTAAGCTCAAAATGCACAGTGATCCTAGGCTTAACGATACTTGAGGTAACATTAGCAATGCTAGGCATAGCCACCTCTTGTACCAGGGTGTTCTTCCGCCATTTCCACAGGAAGTCGGATGAGTGCTTATAGATTATTTGCTTCTCAAGCTTCTCTCAACCTTCTACGAAATGCTCTCTTAAGTTCTGGGTCAAAATCCTATAGTCTATCCTAGCTTCTATCCCGTTGCATTCAAGCAAAGTACCTGAGATCAAACGCCCATCCAAAAAGAAGATTAAAAAAACTAAACATGATAAGTAGTAATAGCTTAATGTAGTAAAATAATTAATTTCTAAGTCCCCCACAACGGCGCCAAAACTTACTGCCCTAAATCGCACGCGCAAGTATACGCGGTCAATTAAGTAATAAAGAGTGAGTAGAGTATCGTTCCCACGAGGACTTGTGATCAATTATGAACTAAATCAAGCAAATTCTAATTTATCGAGTCAAGAACAATTTCAAAGTGATTTTTGTTTGATTAATTCTACTAACTAAAATTACGATTAAGAGAATAAGTACTTAACTAGCACACTTAGCAAGAAAGGTTTAATTCAATGAGAAATAATATTCCAAGGTTATGGTTATGTAACAATCATGTCGAATTCTTCAATTAACTTGACTATTTATCCATGCTAGTAACTTGCAAAGACAATAATACTCGTAGAAATTCGATAACTTCTACTCGCCTATTTAATTTATTCTAAACCCTATATTTATATGAGATTAGAGAAAAAAGAACGCTACAATAATCTCTTGCACAATTGGCTAAGTACGGTGAATATGTATATTTCTATCTGTATTCGCAATTCAATTCCCCAATGATTAGGTTCAAGATCGCACTATATTCAATCCTATTGCAATCAAGAATTACCTCTTTCAAGTTCAAGTCAAGATTCATATATAGTATTTTACTGTTAGCTAGCAGTAAAATAATTAGGCTCAGGATATGAATAAACAATCCAACACGATAAATTAAATCATCAAATTAATTTTTGAATATCAACATTCTTGTAAAACCATTACCCTAGAATGAACGAGTTTATCCACGCATAGTCTTGGTAGCAATCTCAATTAATTCTCAAGTATACATAAAAATCAATAATAGGATGGAAAAAGAAGAACTCAAGATGAATTTCACGGTTTCCGAACTCTGTTATGGATTCTCTCTGCTTCCAAGTCTGTTCTTGTCTCCCCAAGGTCTTCTCCTCCTTCAAAAAGTGGCTAACTCTCATATTTATATGGTTTAGGGTTTATTTGGGGCGGTTTGACTTCTCCTAATTCGGATAGGAAAATCCAATATTTTTCTACACCGATCCAGGTCTGACTTTTCTGGTTTTTTTTGCTCCGGTCCCGGTCTGGCGAAGTGACCCTCGCTTTGATGTCCGGAACTTTTCTCTTCAACTCTTTTTTCACCAATTTTTCCCCCACTTGATTCTTTTTCGCGCAAGTTTGTTAATACACATAAGAAATGCCTAATGAGCATATTTTTATTTCAAAAGTAGTGTGAACTCCTACAACTCTCACAAAAATTAATACACAAACACACTCAAATCACGCACTTTTCACCCTTTATCAACCAACTCCCCCCATTCCAAAAGTGGGGGGGGGGGGGGGTTGTTGGTGGTTTTTTGGTGGTTTTTTTTTTAAAAAAATGGCTAATATNTAAGTGACTATTTGTGCAAATCGGCCCATTTTATTTGCGTAATCTCAACTTTTAACTCACTTCTTGATGGTTAAAATTTGTGATCCAAGTTTGAACACCTCAAATTTCCTATATTTTTTGTCAACCTTTAATATTCTTTTAGTCATATTTATTCTATTTTAGGTTGCATGTAAATATATTGTCTATTCACAGTTTGTCTTTCCTTAAGCAAATGTCGTTATATTTTCATAGATCACTATTGTTCAGTTGTTATTAATTTTCTATAGCTTTCATATACAGTACATAATTATTTTATATAGCTACTATTTAGTTGTTATGCGATTGTATTTATTATATTCGCGCTACTGTATCCATGAATACAGTAGAGGAATTCGCCTAAATTTAGGGGAGTCCAGTTGTGCGACTGTAGTCGTTGTATTCACACTACTATATTCATAAATATAGTAACGGAATTCGCCTAAAAATAGGAGAATCCAACTGTTTAATAACGGAAAGAGGATTACAGGTTGTATGTTACATAAATTTCATTGCTATTGTGTTGTATTACATGTATTTGCGCGACTGTGTTTATAAATACAGTGACGTAATCCGCCTAAAAAATAGTGATTACGGGTGCTTAATAACGGAAAGCGCAATATTGAATTGTATTCAATTTCACTATACTAAATTTAGTTGTATTCAAACAACAAAAAATCAAGAAATAGGGTGTATATCGTTCTATTCAATTCGACTGTATACAATGTAATTAATTCAAAAATATTCATTATTCACTAGTATACATTGTATTCAATTGACCGTATGCAATTTGATTGTATTCAAACAACATAAAATCACATAACACAATGATATTCGATTGTATTAAAAAAATGCAGACCTTCGGAATGCATAAATACATGCGAAAAAATAATGTATTTATACAAAATACAATGTATTGAGTATATTTGTACAGAATGTAATATATTTGTATCATTGTATGTGACTCGACAGCAAAGAAGAGAAGAAAGTTCGCTGGAGATGACGTTTTTCGGCCAAGCAAAATACTGTATACATTATATTAAAACTAAAAATGAAGACGAACAAAGACCCGGCCCTCAAATCTTCTTTGGCATAAGCATAGCCTGATCTGTTCGCCTAAGAGGATGAGCCAATAGTGGATGATGACGCCGACGACAATTAGAAGCAGCATTGAGCAGCGGCATTGAAGAAGTAGAATTAGGATATGGAGAGTAGAAACATGATAATAGATCCCTCATTGTCTTTGCTTTATCGCCCATTGATACATCTTCCTCTACCCCCATTTTTGTTTTTGTTGGTGTTCGCGAATTCACGATTTGTTCTTTTGTGATCGAAGAGAGAGAATGAAGAGAGAAAAAAAGAATATAATTGACATATTTCATGCCTTAATGGTAGATATACATAAATATCTATTTTACTATAAAATAGAAAATACAGTTATAGGTTATAATATATTGAAATTGTGTTAATTTATAATAAATAGGGTGTAATAATTTGCTATTGGAAGTAAAATTTCCTAATTTTTAACTATGTCACCAAAGAAGTTATGCATTTGTTGAATCTTGAATGTATGATCGAATTAGATTAATATATATGTAGATGAACCTGTCCTTAATAGTGAACCCATATGGAGAGGAGGAGTTAGATTCAAGCCCTACTAGTGCACCATAACCTAGTTGACACAAAAAGAAAATCAAGTTATGATTTATCTTTCTTTTTTTTAAATAAAATGAAGATTAAGATAAAGGTCAATGCAATTATGCGAAGTGTTGTTTTCTGTACGTGTGTCTTGTGTTTCTTCTTAATATTTCTCAAAATTCAAACACTTCCCATTTATCTCAAAATCAAATCTCAGAAAAACTTCTTGTAATTACTAATATCTCAAAAAGATGGTAACTATTTAAGTCCGCTAAATCTTGATTACCTTTTCTTCTATAACTCTAAATTTTCATCACGCCTATATAAGTTCTGCGCGAGAAAACATGAAAGACAGATATCACACAAAAAATACCGAAAGAGTTAAACACTAGTTACGCTTTCAAGTTCACTTCTCTTTTCTCTCTTCGACTCTTTTATCCTCGTTCCCTTTCTCAGAATTGTAAGAACTATAGCATTCCGGTGAATTTTTGCTCTCTCGCCATTGGAATTGTCAAAAACATAATACGATTATTCTTTAAATATACCGGAATATCATGATTCTTACAATTCTACGAAAGGAAATGAGGACAGAAAGATCCATTTTATTCATGTCGTCTTACTGGGTTTATACTTTATACTCATAGCGATCTGACTCTATCACCTGTCAGTTGAGAATAAATATCTGTTTATGTGGGATTATGATGTGTAGATTCAATTCTATAGTCAGTATGGGTGAGCATTTATCAAAATTTCATAATAAACATATTTTTTTCATCATCTATATAATGTAACCATATACAAATAATTAATGTCTAAGATTCATATCAATTCCTATACTTACCAAAAAACTAAAAAAATGAAAATATGTATACTAGCGGTAGCCGTAATCTATTCATGTTTATTACTGCAAATAAAGAAATATGCAGTGCTCTTTATAAATGATTATATCGGAATGATATTTCTTTTGTTCTTTGAAATCAATTTTAAAAATAATACACTAAATTACAAATACAAGTATCCATCTTTTCTATGTATACGTGGTGCCAAATACTATCAAATTTCTTGACAACAATTTTTCGGAAAATTCATCTGGTGCCCAAATTATTGCATTTTAAAAGTAAGAAACATCATTAATACTAATGACTGTTGTTAGGAATTTTTGCCAATTTAAGTTTTTCTAATAAGTATAAGAATTAAAATGAATTTTAGCCAATAATTATTTTATGAACCACATGGCATAATCTAAAAGTTAATTGAATATTACTTGACTTGACTTTTTTCCTCAATAACCACAATCTAGTTTTTGTTCAGGAGTAACTGCAGTCACTAAAACTTCTATATCATGAGAAGTAGGAACACAAAAACCATGACCTATACTAAGTAAACTTATTTAATATACATCATTATTAACAAACATGTTGCTGTGGTGTAGTGGTTATCACGTTAGTCTTACACACTAAAGGTCCCCAGTTCGATCCTGGGCAGCAACAAACTTTTTGCTTTTCCATTACTTGCTTAACCTCCCAAAAGAGACAACACGCTTTGCTTCGCATTCACATTATCATTCATTTTTCTTTTAATTGTTAGATCTTAGCGTTTTCTTTGGATATTTCAGACGCTTTTCGGTTGTTCCTATTGTATTTTAGATTGAGTGATCTAGGGGGCGAAAAATCTTACCTTTACTTAGAGAGAGATCTTACCTTGGCGTAGTTGGTAAAGTTGTTGCCATGTGACCAGGAGGTCACGGGTTCGAGCCGTGGAGACAGTCTCTTGCAGAAATGCAGGGTAAGGCTGCGTACGATAGACCCTTGTGGTCCGGCCCTTCCCCGGACCCCGCGCACAGCGGGAACTTAGTGCATCGGGCTGCCCTTTACTTAGAGAGAGATCTATCCCTAGTTTAAGAGAAAGTGAGGACTTCCCTTTAACTACCAACCTTGCAAATAATTTGTTTTGCCACTTTGTTTTCCTCCACCAAGCTATTCTTATTTACTTGCTTAGTTTTGCAAGAAGGTACACATGCTTTGGTTTTGCACTCAAAACTCTACCATTTTAAGTGTGCTTTATTTATCAGATTGTACTGTGCTTTCTTTGGACATTTCCTAGTATTCTCCTGTTTCAATTTGAGGGCATATTACCTGCCCAACGTTTTAATTTATGTAAATCTATTTCCTTTTAAGTTCGCGCTAAAATAAATGACCAATTTACATATTTGAAAATAATTTACGTTTATTAAATGATTTATAGCCACACAAAATATGTGCCTCATTTTACACCACAAGTTCAAAAGTCTTTTTTTTTTTTTTTAAACTTTGTGCCCAGTCAAATAAGTTCACATAAATTGAAACAGAAGGAGCATAATAATGGTGAAATATCAAGGCCAGTTGTGAATGCAATTTTTCCCAACCAGACGTTTGTAAGAAAAGTTAGAAATCTCTGTTGCACATTAAAGATATGATCGGCTGCGGAAACAGCCTCTCTACCTCGCCAGGTAGGGGTAAGGTCTACGTACACACTACTCTTCCCATACCCCACTTGTGGGATTATATTGGGTATGTTGTTGTTGTTGTTGTTGTTGATGAGCTGCTGAATCAGGGAAAAATTATGCTATTCAATGTCAAAATCCAAATACATCCTATAGGCATTTCTATCTGAAGAGTAGTAGCCCTCCACAAGAGTATCCACTTGAAAACCAAGTTTCTTGTAGAGCTGCATTGCTGGAGTCCTTGTAGGATCTACATGAAGCGATATCCGATGAACATTTCTTGTTCTGCATTTCTGCACTGCCGCCTTGAGCAAATTTTCTCCATGGCCTTGTCCCCTGTAATTCTCTTTCACTGATGTTTATTTCCAGCCACAGAGGAAGGATGCATCAGTAAACGAACTCATACTTTTATTTGTCAAAAGAAAAAGGAACATTGTAAATGAACTTCCTTGTCTATCTCAATTTGTGCTGATTTATGCAGGCGATGAGAAAACAAACAGGAAAGCGACAGGCATGTAGTAGAAAAAAAAAACCTTTAAAGATGTTACAACAACTACGCCTCAGTCCAAAACAAGTTGGAGTCGACCATATGAAGCATGGTTATTTTAATGACGATGATGTCCAGGCCACAGCTATGCACACTTAGACTATTCCTCAGGATACCTGCTACCTTTCACTAGCACCTGTATCGGGTTACTACGGCAGCATCTCTTTTACAAATTACAACTGCTAAACACCCTGGTCAATTCTTTGTTCCGGAGGTGCCAACACATCATTATGAACATATCAGCTTGCTCGAAGAGGAAAAATGCATGACACTTTTCTAATATATTAGACCTGGATCCTTCATAAAATGCTCATCCAATCCAGCTATATTGAAGTGCATTGAAAGAGCAAAAGCAACTTTTCTTACCCATCTGTTCACACATATTAGAACTTGTTGGCAAATGCCTTCAAGCATATTCATCTTAGAAAGACAACTTGATTATAGATTCAGGCTCTCCGAACAAGTATCTTTATGTTTTGAATGCTCAAGCTATTGTCACATTCACACTCCTGACTGTGCTTTCTCATATGCTACGTCACATCAGACGTGAGTTCCTCATGAATCATGATCATGACTTTCTATCTGATATCACCAATTGGTCCTATCTATATCTCACCTAGAACTGGTGCAATCCCATGAATTCAACTTCTTCATGCCAAAATTTGTCCTCAACCTAATTGTGAGTCACATTGGTACAAGCTTCATAGACCAGGATATCAACAACGATTACAAGCACAGTAATGTTTTGGGAAACTAAACAAGTCCACTGGATTATTTATTCTTCCATCCCAAACGTTATATGTTTACCCCTGGTTGCTCAAGTTAGACAGCTAACAAAGAGGCAAATAGTTGCCATTTTCAGTTATTAATCCTATAGGCTGTGGGAATAAGCGCCATAGAATATGCAGCTCTTGGCTCCGTTCTAAGCCTAGGGACTTATCTTCATTTAGGTTACTATTCAACGTCCCCCAGTCCCTAGTTGTATAGGTACGGCCCAAAAGCTTCCTCTTTCATATTGAAGAAATCGCTAGGCAGTCGACTAGAAGAAGCAGACCGCTAGCATGAAAGACGGCAGCCTCTCTAGGAAAGATAGCCCAATTTCTCTTTTTTCTTTTTGATTTTTGCTGCTTTAGCGCGTATGAAATCATTTATCAAAATAAAAAATAATCCTCCTCTTGAAGTCATTTACCAAGCCCAAACCATGCTCATGGGAGAAAAAGTATTTTTTATGTGTCTTTTAGAACTAATCAGTAGCAATTTCGCTGCAACTTCCAGTAAACATTGTTAAATAGCAATCAATCAAATGTTACTTGGTAATTGCAGCAGAACAGTATCTCAACTTTCCAGCAAAACATTTGAATGTAGTCGAAAAAATTACACCTTAAATTCAGTCCTGAACCAAAATTTTGAGTGTTGCAATAAAAATCCCACAGTCATCAACAAGAACTGATTAGTCTTTGACTTCACCACTAATCTCATGGCATCAACTTTAGGATACCTCAATCAATGAATGCATTTTATCTTCTTTTACATTTTCAAAAAGCTATTTTCCTAATTTCAACTTATAAACTCCAATCCCAGAACAACAACAATAACTACTATGCCTAATCACAAACAAGTTAGGTTGGCTATATAAATTCTCACTTGTCATGGTTCTTCATTTAAATTATATCAGGCCAACATTAACTAGAATAAAAATAAAAATAAGAGTATTAGAAGTTCTTTATATTTTCTATTAGTATAAAAATCTCTAAAAGGGCCAAAAGACTCTAAAAAGCATAACACTTTGGGGTCGTTTCGTATGATAGATAAGCAAAAATAATCCTTGGATAAAAATTTAGTGCCGCCTTATACCTTGTTTGGTTACTAATCTTGGGATAAGTATCCCGTGATTAAAAATAGTATCGGGATAACTTATACATGTAAGAGGACGGAATAGTAATACAGGATAACTTATCCTGGAACAAAGAAGTAAAAATGACTAACGAATTAATACAACGTACCAAACATTCAATAAGAAGTAATACCATGATAATCAATCCTGGTATAACTTGTCTTCAAACCAAATGATTCCCTAAAGTAATCATAGCAACTCCAATCAAAGAACAATAAGATAAATTCAAGAATAAGACCAACTACTAACGGGAAAAATTAAGCAAGATGAAAAGGGATTCGCTTTATTCAGACCTGCTAATTTAGTGATGCAAGCAGAAAGGGAAGAAGGCCAAGAGTACATGACATAACCAGCAATATCTGCACCCACTTGGGTATAGAGCAACCCACTGTTCTTCTTTCTGAGTTCTTCATCAAATGACCGAGCCAATGACTCGTGTTTAGGGAAAATCTTCTTCTCTATCCTCACTATTTCGTCAACTACCTTAGTCCAATTTGGTGAGTTTCTCTGCAGTTCAACTATCACTCCCGTTTCCATTTCTTGGATTTTCTGTTACTCTGCTGGGTCTTTGATTCTGCCTATATAGTACAACTAGGTTAATAACAATAGTAATAGTGTCTTTGGCCAAGCTTTTTCTTTTTTTTGCCAAAAGTGTCTTTTTGGGTCAAAAATATTTTTGGTCAATAATTGAGTTGTTTGGCCAAGCTTTTGGAAAGAAAAAAAATATATTTTTGAGGTGAAGCAGAAGCAATTTTGGAGAAGCAGAAAAAAATAACTTCTCTCTAAAAGCACTTTTCTGATAAGCATTTTTGAAAAAAATACACTTAGAAACAATTTTCAAAAGTTTGGCCAAACACTAATTACGGCTTAAAAGTGTTTGTCAAATTAATTAGCCAAACACAAACTACTTCTAACCAAAAATATTTTTCTTAAAAGTACTTTTGAGAAAAATACTTTTCAGAACAAGCTGATTTTAGAAGTTTGGCCAAACGGGCTATAAGTCGCTCGTAAAAGAAGATACTCCATCGATTCAATTTCAGTAATTTACATCCAATGACCCTAAAAATGAATAATTTTGATTTTTTTAACCTTCCTTTGACTCGTAGTCAAATTTTTAAGGTCGTCAAAAATATTATCCGCGAAACAAGGTACGAAAAAATCTAGAGTGGCACCAAACTGTCCTAGAGCAAATCACCCATTCAATTTTAGGTGTCACATAACTATACAGAGTCAAAACGAGCTTTCCTTAATGGGCGTTTGGACATAAGAATTGTAAAATTTCAATACCTGGCAAGAAAAAATGTTATTTTTACATTTTTATGTCATATAGGAAACTATATTACCCTCAATATTTAAGGTTTGATATAATTATATTTAGTATACCTAATTACTAATTATATATCATTAGTGGTTTTTAAGGGTATTAATTACACTCCTAATTTAATGATACCGTATATTCTTTCTAGTCTCATTGCCCCCACGTTTCTCTCTCCAATTCCCACACCTTCACCCACGTTTTCCTCCCACACCCACGATTTCTGTATCAAAATCTTATTATTTCTTCCATAGCCAAGGCACTGTCGGCACCTCTGCAATATTGTCTCAATGTTATTGTGCCCGGGGAAGATGAGCACAAGCCTGGTCGATTTGATGGTTATGATTTCGGGTTCCTTCACATTAAGGTTTATCTTCCAGAGTTTGATTCTCAATATGTTCTGAGCTCGAAAAGATCTTTTTATCTTTTTCTTTTGATGCTTCAATTGTTGGCAAAAGTTAATTTTCTTGTAACAGTTCATGGGATGATTTTGCTTAGGAAGATCTATCCCTTCATCATGTTTTTTTCGGATTCCATATATAGCATAGCAGTTTCGTAAGGAGTAACAAGAGCATATAGGAGAATCACAGAATTGTAGCATAATTGGGATTTTCGACATAATAGCGTTTTTTGCATAAGATTTGTAGAAGTTTTTAGTCGTTTTTTATTTGTGAAAACAGAAAACAAAGCATCTACAATCAGAATACAAATAATCTACAATTTATCTACAAAATATCTACAAACTGGGCGCATTGAATTTTAATATCCCAATTCCCATTCAATTGTAGCATAATTGGGATTTTCGACATAATTGTATTTTTTGCAGAAGATTTGTAGAAGTTTTAGTCGTTTTTCATTTGTGAAAACAGAAAAAAAAAAAACATCTACAATCAGAATACAAATAATCTATAATTTATCTACAAAATATCTACAAACTCGGTACATATTTGGACTCGACATGCTTCCCCTGAAATGTATGTTTCACATTTTAGATACATATTTTTGTCCAAAACAGTACTAAATCATCCACCTTTTTCTTACTAACACGCATCTACAATATTGTTACGTTAGACGTAAGTGTTGACAGCCTAGAACAACTTGTATATTTTTAATTCTTTCAGTTGAGTTCCAAGTAATTAAATATTTTAAAAAGATGAGATCGAATCCATTAAAACCAGACAATTAATTAAGGAATTCCCAATATTAGCGCGCCTAAATAAGGAAGCCTACAGCTACAATGATTCCTTATTTAATGAAATATCTGAAAGAATCTTTAATTCCCCAATATTAGCGTGCCTAAATAAGGAAGCCTACAGCTACAATGATTCCTTATTTAATGAATTGTCTATTTTTTGTAGAAATACTATTAGCATGGCGGGTAATATGCAAACTATGAACATATTTGGTAATATAGTTTCCTATATGGTATAAGAACGAAAATTTCCCTTTGAAATTTAGAGTTGGACATGAATATAATTTTGGGTTATTTTTGAAGTTTTGTGAGTGATTTGGGTGAAATTTTGAAAATTAGCTTTTTGGAATTTTTCCAATTTTCGAAATTTCCGAAATGCATCTTCAAGTGGAAATTAAAAATTTATGAACAAATGCTGATTTCGAAAAAAAAGTAAAAATTTTTTGAAAAAAAAGGAAAAAATTTCTTATGTCCAAATGGGCTCTTTGATGTATAGGGTAAAATATATTATGCCATGTGGTCGTCCAAAAGAGGGACACGTGGAGCTCAAGACGGGAGATGGCCAAGACACAAGGAATTGTTCCGTCTGTCACCGGGAAGAATAACGCTCATAAGGATGTAATAAATACTCTTACAGGGAAGAATAACGCTCATAAGGATGTAATAAATACTCTTCGCACGGTAGCATTTAACAGAGAATATTCCATGGCATTAAGTATGTTTCCCGTTACGAGGAATTTGGTATTTATGCTCACCATTACATATTCATCAATGGCCCTCATAATTGACATTAAAGAAGGGCACAATCCTAGGACCTCCTTCCCTAGACGTAGCTATAAATAGTGAGCTCAGTTATCATTGTAAGAGACACAAATTTTCTAACAAATCAATACTACAATCTACCAAAAGTTCTATACAATTTTATCTTCTTAGTTTCTGTCCTTGTTATTGGTCTTATTATTGTTGCGCCCGGAGGACACATTATCAGAATCTTTATATCTGTCATTTCGTCTTCTTATCAAGGCTAAGTATTATATATTCCTTCAATTATCTTATTATTTCAGGATCGAATTAATTCACTTGTCTAGAAACCACGTATAAATTCAATTGTACCATTTTACGGATAAATGGGTTGACGCCCACCGTGGGGCCTAGCCAGCCGTGAGTTGATCCTTGCCTTTTTACTAACGTGTTTTTATTATTTTGTCTTAGAAATAATCATAAGAATGGTAGATAACGCTGTTAACAACACGCACAACCCCGAGGTTCGAGGGGATCAACCTCATTTCGAGGATTCAAACATTGACACCCACAACGAGGGGAATGACGCCACGACGGTGCATGAAAGGCAATATCCTTGACATGTTCGGAGACGGCTCCCGATGATGCTAAGAAGGAGAATGTCGTTGATGTGGTAAGGGTCCTGTAAGAACAACATGCGATCGTTCTAGGCCACCTCACGCGACAGGATAAGGTTATGACAGAGTTAAAGCAGGCATTGTCGGGGTCTTCGAATAACGCGAATAAACGAGATCTAGTTCCTCCCGGCGCTCCGGAGAATCAAACAACACAGAGGGTCGACAAAAACACCTCGATGGGAAATGTTGGCTATGATGGGGCTGGGGGGAGCAGATCCGGCTCCAATAACGAAAATGATCCCTTCAAGAATGAACTCTTACGGTTTATGAGGGAAGTGAACACCCGTATGGGCCAAATCTCGGGCGCACCACCGGTGCTGAAAGGTCCAGACTCAAAGAAGTATACTCAATTACCATACAAGCCAAGTGCGGCACTGGAATTAATCCCGAAGCGGTTTAAAATGCATGATGTGCCAAAATATGACGTAACTTCAGACCCTCGGGAGCATATTACCACCTATACAACGGCGGTGAAGGGAAACGATTTAGCTCCTCACGAAATTGAATCTGTTTTGCTAAAGAAGTTTGGAGAGTCTCTCGCGATGGGAGCCTTGACGTGGTATTCACTATTACCCGAGCATTTCATAGACTCCTTTGAGATGCTCGCGGACTCTTTCATTAAGGCTCATGTCAGGCCCCGATATATTCAGGATCTCGCAAGGAGAGTCTGAATTGCTACGAGAGTTCGTTACCCAATTCCAAAAGGAGATAATGTTGCTCCCGACTGTCCGGGGTGAATGGGCGGCTGAAGCATTCACCAAGAGGACTGAATCCGAGAAGTTCAAATGCTTCCCGGAAATTGAAGGAAAGCCTGCTTAAGTATCAAGCAACGACTTGGGCGGATGTCCACTACCGATACGAATCAAAGATGATTAGGTTGGTTTTCCATCGTTGACCAAAAGACGGGAGAAGAATAGAGAAAAATCAAAAGACGATTTCGACACAGACAAACGGTCTTCGAGGGACCGATTTTTGCCCTACGAACGAACCAAAGGTTGTGGCATAGGCTTCCGGAGAGCGGACAGGTTCATCATCGACAGAAGGACTGATCGCGGTCGGAACAATAGATCATTGCAGGATAAAGAAGCGCCAGGGGCACGGGATCCTTCCTACCCTAAGCTGTCAGAATACAACTTCAACGTCAGTGTAGTAAAGTTGGTGTCAGCCATGAGAAACATCAAAGAAGCATGGTTCCCGAAACCAATGAGACCTGATCCCAACTGTCACGCCCCAACCTTGGGAGGCATGGCTGGCACCTGGTGCCGCACTGGCCCGAGCGAACCACTCTGTAACTCATTCATTTCTTTTGTAACCATTAGGTGCCAACATGGCCACAAATTATAATGTACAATTGTAAGCGGGCAAATGTTATATCAATGAACCATCGTTCATAAAACATGAATGCATATGGGTCGTCAAGGCCTCTGACATACTGTACAAAATGAACCTTTGTCTACAAAGCCTCTAAGATTATTCGACATTAAATGGGATAGGGTATCGGCCTACCCATAAGTCTGTAGAAAACTTCTGACACATTGACTCATGGACTCGGCTACACTCCAAATGAGGTAGAGTCGTACCATGCTTCGCTGAAGCCAATATCGTCTACTATGAAGGCTCGTCAAACGGATTATCTGTACCTGGAGGCATGAATGCAGCGTCCCCAACAAAAGGACGTCAGTACGAATAATGTACTGAGTATGTAAGGCATGTAAATCAGTATATAAAGGACATGGAAGAAACATGGAGTAGATGACCCAACCTGTAAGTCTGGACAACTCTGTAAATCATGAAATACTTATAATGTCATGCATATGCATATAAATGGCATGCAATTCATAGGTCTGTACGTACATAGCATCATCAAGCCTATGAGGGCATCCCATCATATCATCTTGGCCACTGTGGGCAAATCATCAACGTATACCAACTGATCAGGTGATGGTGTGTATATAACGCCATAACCTTTCTCATATCCCATATACATATATATACATATATATGCGAATATAACGCCGTCTGAGTCATGGGTCAATGTACATGTATAAATGAATGCAATGCATGAGAAGTACATCCATAAAATCTCTCGGCAAGTCATAAGACCATTATACCTCTGATTAATATCATGAAACAAACTTTATCAACTTATGTATTTTCTGAGACCCGTGAATAGACGATAATAATAATTCACACGGAGAATCAAGAATATAGACATCCCTAGTATTTCTATGAATAGAGTAATTTATGAAAACCATACGTTTGCTCGTTTCTTCTGTATAATTTAGATTATGTCAAAAGAAAGGAGGAGTAGGCTTAACATACCTGTAAAAAGCAAGCACAGAATATATCCTGAAATCAATGTTTTGTGGTCAGCTAAAACTTCCCACCAGAAACCCATATAGATCGTCACTGAAGCAATCTCCGCCGGAAAATAACTCCAGCACAACGTTTTTAAATATTGTTACCCAAAAAGAGTAGAAAGCTACGAAGGGATTCCCACCTAAGCTCTTGACATACCACATCTACTAAGTACACACGACTAATCATAACCAATCCATTTGGGACCATATGAAAGTTACTACCAAAGCCACCTCGCCTAATTGCATATTACATACAGGATGGTTATGCAACTTGTACATACGATTTCATATGAAAGTTCACAGCTAGTGATGTTTGGCCATGCCTTACAAAATAAGAGCTCGACAACAAGAGTCATACCATCATATGCATCACTTCATAAACCAAAGGGAAAAGGGTCAAAACTGCCCGTCTACTATGTGAAAAGAATCACTTATGCCCTCTGTTATACTTTCGGTCCACTATTACCCCTAACATTACAAAACTGATGTAAAAATACCCCTCCTTCGTTAGGGATTTCACCATAGCTAATATCAACCTATGTGGCCTGATATTATACTGAGGTGGACGCCACATGGCATGCCACCTCACGCCCAACCCCATTTTACCACTCCCTCCACCTTTTCTTTCACCAATTATCTCCCCCTTTGCCCACCAATTATCTTTTATCGTTTAAAGAAAAGACCCACACGACAGATATAGGTGATTTCATATTCACCAAGTGGTTCAACTTTTCACATCCTTTCTCCTTTATCATTGATGTAGCAGCTCGAGTTGAAGAGGGAGGCGCAAATTAATAATGGATCATAGGTCATATCCAATCATTCCAACTCGATCTCAAAACCAAATTTTCATTAGTTTATTTGTCTGCTTATACTTAATTTATTTATGAAATAAAAATAAAACATTTTTTTCTTTTACTATGATCTATCAAACATACCAAACCAAAAGAAAAGAAAAATATGGTTTTAATATTTTAACAAGTTTTCTATGGGTCAAATGAAGTAAATGCCTGGCCTAATTCTTTGAAGGAAGCAACTTGGGTTGTTCCCAATTGATCATGTGCATACATGTCCTGCCCACTTATTAAAACTTGGGTGAATAAGGCGGAATATATTTTGATGAGTTAAATTTGACACTCACACTCAGCACCTATACATGCTTAAATTGCATACCCCTGCGCTTAAAATATATTATCTTACCTGCTTCATTTGGGAATTATTGTAAACTAGCAAAAAGAACAAGTAGATAAAAAGATCAAGGGAACCAGCAGAAAAGTTTCGAATGAAAGAAAGAAAATAAGTGGCCCAAAAAAAAAGAACTATTCTTATATTCATTTTCTCATCTCTTCTCCCACTCAAAAAAGAAGAGTGCCATGCCATGTGGAAGAAAAGATGGAGAGAGTGGTAAAATGGGGTTGGGCGGTGAGGTGGCATGTCATGTGGCTACCATCTCAACATAATATCAGTTTATGTTTAGACTGATATTAGGCATGGTGGAAGTCCCTAATGGAAGAGGGGTATTTTTGCACTAGTTTTGTAACGTTAGGGATAATAGTGGATCGAAAGTATAACGGATGACATAAGTGATCATTTTCATATAGTAGAGGGGCAGTTTTGACCCTTTTCCCTAAATCAAGTGCTCATTCGCAATATCCTGCCAAACACTTCTAACCTAAGTTGCTCGGACTCGGGTGCGGGTATTCGATACGGGGACGGATCCGAGTATCGAATTCGGCAAAATCTAAATTTTAAGATTCGGCGATGCGGATCCGGATATGGATACGGGTGCGGGGATTCGGCTAATACAAAATAGAGCTATACAAATATTGTAAATTTTGAGAGATATTCTGTGAAAAACTTACATGAATATTGTACAACACAATCTTGCATTCTCCAAAATGGATATTATTCTTTCATTGTCTAAATCTGTTTTATTTTCTATTTTGAGAGATCAAAATCTCATTTTTTTCATCCCAAATTTGTCGATGGACTCCGACAAAGTGTCCAAAGTCAGTTGACCGTATCCGGGACGTATCCCGTCCCGGTATCAGTATTCGTCCCGTATCCGGACGGGGACGACACCAAAATCAAAGAGTACGCACAACTTAGCTTCTAACGGAGGGGAGATAATTGGAACTGCATCACACCAAAAAAAAATACCCAAAACAGGTTTTGGAAAAATCTTCTCAGCACATGAATGCCAAAAATCATAGTTTAACTCTATTTACCAAAATCTTGTTTCCTAAATCTGATGATGCGGCAACAGAGAAAATCAAATCCCGGCGGAATGGATATCATAATTATATATAAGAGAAGATGATAAAATGGGAATAAAACCACTATAACCATGCCATATGAAAAGTGCACATGCCATACATGGAAGTGCAACATGGGAATGAAGTGATAAACTCTATGAATAAAGGCAAAGACGCCAGTATTTTCAAAATGGTCGAGCTCGGTCAGGGACGTTGGATAATTCCTAGAAGATCTCCTTTGTTTTATTCAAGGTGCCTAATCAACCAGCAATACAAGAAGTCCAAGAAACCAAAGGACAACAATATTAGAAATAAGAAATGAACTATAGCTGGTTGTAAAACATCACTGACAACGAAGTGACCAAGCAATGAAGTTGTAATCAACAGCTCCAATATCACAATGCCTCCTAATCATATGTCACATATTCTCATATGACTTAAGAGTCATACATATGGCTAAGGGGTGTTGTCAGGGTGGGATGTTTTAATCTTTATCTTATGTAATTTATTAATTAATTAGGTAATGTTTCGTTACTTGGTAATTAACCAATTACACGCATAATTAAAAATTATCCCAAATTATTTAGAACACTACGTACTTTTAACACACTTTATATAAGTTACCATTATGGCCATGTGATACCATATAAAATTAATACATATACTATTATTTAAAACATCCATGTTATCCAATCATGCTTAAGAATATCCGTTAGGCAAAGAGTTTTTACTTAGTATATTTAACAAATGTCAAAATTAGTCCACCGGCTAGCTTAAGTAGGTGTACTTAGTACTCTACTAGATTAGAATAAGTTTATTAAAAGAATTGTGTGTTATTATAAATACAATTGTTCCATTATTTTTCAGAAAGAAATAATTTTGTGAATTGAAACTGTCATTAATGTATAAATATGATAGAAACGTATGTTTTGAAATTCCTTCTTTTTTTTTCTAATGTGAAAACTTGGAAAATTTAAATGGGGATTTATTGCTTTTGTTATTTTACTGTACAAAGATATAATGGATTTTAAGTTACATACAATAGTCCTACCTCATCATACAAGGAATGAAGCAAACAATGAAATTCTTTAATTAGTTAATGAGATCGAATAGTAGTTACAATTTACAAGGAATAATGAAGTTTTCTTAAAAAATAAAAAATAAAAAATTACTTTCTTACGTCAACATTCATGGAAACAAATGAAGTTTTTTTTTAGTTATCTAAAATGGTCAAATATTGAATATAAGGAAATAACAAATATTTATAAATTAATTGCAATTATCATACTCAACATAAGATGCACTAGGTGTTTGACCAAAAAGTGTTAAGCCTTTTGGTAAACTAATTAAATAAATGATAATGGGTAGTTAAATATAATAAATCCTCTATAACCTCCTAATAGACATAATCCATTCAAACTCATATAGATTACTACGACTCATCCTAATATTAAAATACGGGATGTAACACCAGCCAGAGGTATCCCAACTTGTGGTGTGAATACCACGGGATGAATGGCCGACAGGGTACTGTCGACACCTCCGGAAAGAAGTGGCAGCACGGCTGAAGACTGGCCATCTCAGTGAATTCTTGAGTGACCAAGCTAAGAACAATTATGATCGTAACCGGGACAACGCATAACACTCGAAAGCATGAGAAGATCCCCCGAACCAAACGATCAACATGATCTTCAGAGGGAACGAGATCAACGGGGTCACCTTTTGGGTAGCAAAAAGACGAAAGTATCAATAACCCATAGCAAAAGGTTCACAAAAGTTGCCAAAGACGATATCACTTTCACGGAGGAGGACGTAGACGGATTGCTGCTACCGCACAACGATGCATTGGTAATTTCTCTAAATGTGCTAGATTTTAAGATTAAACGTGTCTTGGTGGGTCTAGGAAGTTTGGTCAATATCATACAATGGAGAGTATTGGAGCGAGCAAAGCCTGCCGAAAGCATCATTCCGGCCACAAAGCTCCTCGCCGGATTCAACCTTGCGAGCGTGACAACCCAAGGAGAGATTTTATTACTCACACATGCCGAAGGAGTAATGAAAACAACTCTCTTCAAAGTGGTAGAAGGTGATATGGAATATAAAATTATTTTGGGAAGGCGATAGTTGCACGAGATGAAAGTTGTAACATCAACATATCATCAATTACTGAAGTTTCCAACGCCTGGAGGAGTTAAATAGATAAAGGGGTGACAAACCGGCGACAAGGGAGATGAATGCAATTTCAATCTCCGGTAGCAAAGTAAAGGAACACGTGTCATAGAAATTATAGGAACCGACGCCTTCTCCCGAACTAGATGAAGTTACCCCGGGGGCAGAAACGTCGGAATTTTATCAGGTGCCGAGGTACTTGTATTGGTAAAAAAAATAGCTTTACACGAAGGTAAAATCTGGATGACTCAGCCAACTATGTGGACCAAAGAAAACAGCACATGTGGAGGTAAAGATACGCGGAGGCATGGGATAAAAGAGATACGGTCAGCATATTTTTTAATATAACAGTCACGAGAAGATTATCGAGGAAGAAGAGACACGGTCGAAATGAATCTAGACAAAGCAACAGGCATGTACGAGATTAACTCAACATGCACGGAATTGATTCATCAACCACGAGTGTATCAGCCACGGAAAACCTAATGAAGAAGAAGAGATGCGGTCATAGAGCACCCAAACGAAGCCACAGATAAGATTCGAGAATCAACAGTTAATGACTCACACGTTACGTAATTCCTAAAATAACAGTTACGATTCACCTTTGTAACGCCTCATTAATGCAATAATTAGTCATTAATGAGCAATCATTACAGGAATCAAAACGTTGTACTAGGAAAATCCTCTCTATAAAAGGGAAGAAATGTAACAAACAAGATCATCTGAATTCTCGAATACAAACTACTTTACTTCTTGCACTCTATATTTCTATCAATTTACTGTTTCTTTATTCGTTATTTTATTCATTCGATTATCAGTAACCCGAGTTTATCTTAAAATAGCTTTGGTCAAGGAATCTTATTCTTTGGTTAAACAAATTGGTTCCGTTGCCGGGAGTCTGATAATCATAGTGCGTTTACCAACTGATATCCTTTAAATCATGTCAAATTCCAACAACGACAACAACAACAACGTCAACAACAATGACGAAAACAACCAACAAAGAAATGGAACCCTAGTTCCATCTCCTCGAGGAACCCCGCGTGCTTCAAGGGAATCATCTCCAGTTAGATCTAATAATCATCATAACAATGATGAGCAAACAGTAGAACAGGATTATACATCTACCTGGCTGTTTCGAAAATTATCGTAAGTGTAGTACTAGTAAGAGAGAAAAAAGGTAAGAAATCTCCTATTTATTATGTAAGAAAAACTTTATTAGATGCTGATACTAGATATCCACATCTAGAAAAATTAGCTTTAGCATTGATAATGGAATCAAGAAAACTACGTCCTTATTTTCAATGTCATCCAATCACTGTCGTGACTTCATATCCTTTGAGGAATATTTTACATAAACAAGAACTGTCAGAAAGATTAGCCAAGTGAGCCATAGAATTGAGTGAGCATGATATAACATATCAACCTAGAACTGCAATTAAGTCACAAATACTGGCCGACTTTGTAGCTGACTTTAGCAATAATATTACCCCTGAAGTAGAAAAGGAATTACAACTCTTCAATGGTGTAAACCCAGGTCAGTGGACCCTATTTACAGATGGCTCTTCTAATATAAAAGGAGCAGGGTTAGGCATCGTACTAATATCACCCACGGGTGAAAAGATACGACAAGCTATTAAATGCTATCCAATAACTAACAACGAAGCAGAGTACGAGGTTGTTATTGCAGGTTTGGAATTGGCACGAGAGCTGTTAATTGAGCAAATCGAGATCAACAACGATTCACAATTGGTGGTAAACCAGATGCAGGGGACTTACACCGCTCGAGAAACTCGAATGCAGCAATACTTAGAAAAAGCACGTGAACTTGTGAGACAGTTCAAAATGTGGAAAGTGATACAAATACCTAGGGAGGAAAATGCTGAGGCAGATGCGTTGGCAAACCTCGCAGCAGTTACGGAAGTAACCAATAAAGACAACACTATTGTCGTACACCTCTTCCATTCGACAATTGACCAAAACAAGAATGAGGTATCTTTCAATAATTTAACTTGGGACTGGAGAAACGAAATTCATAACTTTTTGCAGAATGGTACCTTGCCTGAAGACAAAAAATCAGCTCAAGCACTCCGCCGCAAAACAACAAGATATTGTCTAGTTCACGGCACCTTGTACTGCAAAATGTTTGGAGGGCCCCTAACAAAATGCCTTGGACCTAATCAGACGGAATTCGTGATAAGAGAAGTCCATGAAGGACATTGTTGAAATCACGCAGGTTCAAGATTTTTGGTAAAAACCCTAATCAGAGCAGGGTATTATTGGCCTAAGATGGAAGAAGACGCGGAAAATTTCATCTCGAAATGTGACAAATGCCAACGGTTCGCCAATAATATGCACAGACCAGCAGAATTGTTGCACTCTATCATATCACCGTGGCCCTTCATGAAATGGGGAATGGACATAGTGGGACCTCTTCCCCCAGCCAAAGGTCAGGTACGGTTCCTGCTTGTACTTACTGATTATTTCACAAAATGGGTAGAAGCAGAAGCATTCAAACAGGTGCGGGAAAAAGAGGTTAAAAGTTTCTTATGGCGAAATATAATATGCCGATTCGGGATTCCAAAGGAGATCGTGTGTGATAATGGCCCACAGTTCATAGGTTCACAAATCACAGAATTCTTCGAGAGTTGGAAAATTAAACGGATCGCTTCAACACCATATCATCCCGTAGCTAATGGACAAGCAGAATCCACGAACAAAATCATCATCAACAATATAAAGAAGCGATTAGATAAATCCAAAGGCAATTGGCCCGACGAATTAGCAGCGGTATTATGGGCGTACAAAACCACATCAAAAACAGCTACGGGAGAAAGTCCCTTCGCACTTGTTTATGGCTCGGAGGCATTAATACCTGTGGAAATTGGTGAACCAAGTTTGAGAGTGACAACAGCTTCGGAACAAACGAATGACGTTGAACTCCAAACCAATTTGGACCTGCTCGAGTCACGAAGAGATGCGGCTTTAATACGGATGGCAGCTCAAAAGCAAATCATAGAGCGGTATTACAACCGCAAAGCTCATCTCAGATATTTCAAAATTGGGGACTTTGTACTTAAAAAGGTCTTCCAGTCAACAAAGGAAGCAGGAGCTGGCAAACTAAATCCAAACTGGGAAGGACCCTATAAGGTCCGAGGCATAGCGGGGAAAGGCGCGTACGAGTTGGAAGCCATGGACGGCAGGGTTCTACCAACGAGCTGGAACGCCATCCACCTGAAGAAGTATTACTTCTAAGGAAAAGAAGTACCCCCGGTCAGGTACCGCATGTTAGATTTTGTCTTTGAATATTTAAAATTTTACTAACTTTTTTAGATGATAGGCAAAAAGCTAACCCATCACCAGATGATGACATTAGACCTGCAAAGACGCGAGGAAATAACATAATTCCCGGTCTAGGGTTACACTTTCTGATGGATATTTTAAAGGGTTAAGCAGTCATCATCTAAAAAAAGTATATACCTTCGAGTCCGGAATGTTTTCCTTTTTCAGGGAAAGGACCACAAAGAAGGAACAATCAAGTGCTCGAGATCTCATTCTTCAACTCTCAAACACTTGGGGGACTACATAATATGGAAGGGCAAGATGAAGCAAAAGACTGCCAGAAGTCAAAAAGCTCGAGCCTAAAAGAACCATTTACCCAACGAGTCAAGTGATACGAGCAAAAAGAACTGAAGACTCCAACACAAAAATTACGAAGCCTACTCTGAAAAACCCTCGAACCATGTTCAGGTTAAAAGGCAAAGTATTAGCTACGAAGAAGAAATGTACATCTCATATAAAAAACTGTTATATCAAAAACAGTTAGGGATAGAAGATCATCATCATTGTACTTAGTCAAAAAACTGTTACAATCAAAAAACAGTTATGAAATCTTTGTACTCAAGTAGAAAACTGTTATTCAAATAAAACAGTTACGGATGAAAGATCAAAACCCTTGTATTTATTCTCAAAACTGTTATCAAATAAAACAGTTACGGATTACAATGCATTTCTCTTGTACTTGTTATAAAACTGTTGCAAATAAAAACAGTTATGGGTAAAAACCCGACATTTACAAAACCTGTTACTAATGAAAAACAGTTATCTCCTTGTATTAACTCGAAAAAACTGTTACCTACGAAAAACAGTTGCGAAATACAAGTGATTATCAAATCTGTTAAAACAAAACAGTTGCAACATGAGTTTTAGATGATAATCATAACACATGTAAAATGTTGTGAAAGTTCAAACGAAAACCTCTCACAAAAACATACTTAAACATGTGAGAAAATTCCTATTACTCTATTGCATTTCAATGAAGTTGAGACGTCTTCTTCATTAAAATATTGATTAAAAGGGCCCTAATACATAAACAAAGCCTATTACAAACAAAGGCTAAAAAACTTACACCACACCTATCATAAAAAGGTTCAAAGTGAAATACGCATCTATATGCAAATAAATCTAAGAGGTACAAGCAAAAACCTCACAAAAGCAATACGAAGCAATAAGACTTGAGAAAAGAGTAAGGCTCAAACTCATAACAGAAAGTCTCAAAAATTGCATTAATATAAAGCGGCTAAGTCAAAAACTAAGTACTAAACTAGTACTTAGCCGCATAAGTATTTACATTTTTATGGTGCCCCTAAGTTGTCAGTTGGGGACTTTAGAGTTTCAAATTTACTCCCGATGGAGATGGGAGTAACCATACCAATCCAATAAAAAAAAGAGTGGGGATAATTTCTTCATTCTTGAGGAGGAGGAGAATCGGATTCTTCTTCTGAAGGAACGTCAGATGCTTCCTGGGCTTCATCAGCTGGAGAAAGTTCAAGACCCCGCTAGGTCTTCTCCATATCTTCTTCGGATTAGCAATCTCAGAAGCAAGGTCAAAGCCCTCTCGGCCCATTTCTATCAACGTATCATGGCAAGCACTCATGTATTCCCAACTTATGTTGACGGATGTCGCCTCTTCAAGGTCGCCATAATCCTTTAACCATGCCTGAATCTCAGCCTTCAAGCTATCATTCTCAGCTTCAGCGGCTTCAAGGGCAACCTTCAAAAGAGCAATTGATTCCTCCAGAGTCTGAACTTTCAGTTGGGCTTCACGGAGATTCTCTTGAGTCTGGGAGAGGTTCCGCACAAGTTCACCGGAGTATTCCTCTTTCTGTCCCAGCATATGCTTCAAGTTCCTGATTTCCTCTGTAGCCTTTGACAATTGCTCAACAAATGTAGACTCGAGAACAACTTTGTCCTTGTTAACCTGGCTGTAGAAAGCTCTTTCCACTGTCAATTCTGCTGTGACAATCTTCAGCTTCTCCTTCAAGGTATCTCTCTCATCCTCTAAAGCATCCATTTCTATTTGAAGACTATCATATTGTGCCTTTGAATCCTCAAGCTCACGTAGCTCTTTCAACTCGTTCTCTGAGTTCGAAATTCACTTCATAAGCTCTAAGACAATAAGGTGCGTCTGTAAAAACAGCAAAACAATCAAACGTGTTAAACTTTTATTCAAAGAAAATTGAGCATACAAAAGTGTTCTTTCAAAAGCATACCTTTAAAGAATTATGCACCACTTCGTTGGCCCAAGTAAGAGTTGAGTGGCTGTCAAGTTTGGCCCTCTCTTCAGAGCAGATTAAAGGCTTGAGCCATACTTCAGGCTCACCACTCTTCTTGAAAAGGCTTCCACCGGCTGGAACCTCAATTACAACCCTCCGCATCTTCCTGCTGGAAGACCCTACTTCTACAAAAGAAGGCACGGAAGCAGGAACGGAGGGGATAGCGACAGACACGGACGGGCAAGGAGCCAAAGGAGCCACGGGCACATCAATAGAAATGGATGGATGAGAAGCTGAGGAAATAACAGGTACGGACGGAGGAGCAACAGCAAAATCGGGAAAAATGGTAGCTAGCGGAACATTATCAGGGTCAAGTTCAAACCCTTCATGGAAAAGACGCTCGGCAGGATCTCGAACCGGGGACTGAGACTCGTCCCGAGAAAAAGAGGGCCGGATTTCCAACACGAAAGGAAAAGGCCCAGGAGCAGACTCATCATCTGAAACTGCTCGCCTTCTTCTCGACCGGTGCACTAAAGCACCCTCTCTTTCATCTTCATCTTCCCCTTCAGAACGGGGATCACGAACTTTACTCTTAGAAGAACTGACTAAAATTTTCTGAGCATGAGATAATGACATCTTTGGGAGTGATGAACCAGGTGTCCCACGGGTAGAAAACCCTATCGAAAGAAGGAAAGAGTTAACAAAAAGAACTCAGGTAAAGTAGGAAGTGAGAAAAACTCCACTTACCGTGGGTTTTGACAATCCAATTGAACTTCATGGAAAAGAACTTCCAAGACCTTTCTTCGACAAGAGCTGCGAATAATGTTTTTTCTACCCAACTACGAATATCAGAGACATTCTCGACGGTATTCATAGTTGCTGAAAAATAAGAGAAAAACAGATGCGGTATTAAAAACGCAATTTAACTTTATGTAAAGAAAACAGGTACGAACCAAAGTACTTACATGCACGGTTCCACTTCTCAGGGAAGGGAAGATTGTTTTCACCCACTAAAAAAGCAGTGGGAACGACAACGTACCTAAGGTACCAACCTCTATCCTTGTCATCACCAGGGGTTACTAAAACTCTATTACTCCGAGCAGCCAGAGTAAAAAACCCATGACGAAATAGATCAGGTGAATACAGATGAATCAAATGATGAAAGGTGAAAGGAACAGAAACTTTAGAAGCCAAAACTCTCAGGCAAGAAACAACACGCCACACTAAAGGACCGACTTGTCCAATGCATATATTGAAAAAACGGCAAAAATCAATAATAACAAGGTCGATGAGAGGTTGAAATCCTAGTGTAAATGGATACGTGTAGACATACAAAAAACCCGTCTTGTAAGACGTGATCCTTTGGTTATTATTTGGCACAAGAATGGGAACGTTAGACTCCCAAGAGCATTCCCTACGGATAAGAGGAATATGACCTACAGTAATAATGGTCGCATACTTCTCTACACTATCTAGAGAAGAAGCCTGTTCGACGATAGGAGAATTTTCCCTTGGGAAGATTATCTCAGCAGGAATGATTTCGTCAACTTTTGGTTCACGAATATCATCCTTACTCATAGAAGCAGATTGAGAAGACCTAGCTCTAGGAGACAGTAAAGATCTAGCGAAAGGAGGAGAAACCAAAGGGGAAGAAGAATCCCTAGTGGAGGCAGATCCTAAACTCCTCAATCGGCCACCTCTCCGGCTCCTAGATGGAGCAGAAGAAGATGCCAAAGTTTCAACATTGATAACCTTTTTAGGTTGACCAGATGAAGACATATTTATGCAAGCTAAGGAAATTTCTTCACCAAGGAAAAATCAAATTATAGAAGTGTTTCGTGAAAGAGAAGGAAAGAAGACAACTATTTATACCTAATGGCAACCGTCAAAACATGGAAAAATAATGATGGAAAGTCATAATTAAGGGTGTCACTTCAGGACTGATGCGGCTGCAAAAAAGCCTTAAAAAGCGCCGAATTGTTGCAGAGCCAATCAAAGACAGACACGTGGAAGGAGCATTAAATGGAAGTGATGCACGACGAATGCGTTCAAGAAAGGATAAAATGTTTCGGAACAAAGCGGCGGCAAAATATTCCCGCCATAAATACGTATCCACTTACCAAGTATTATACGTCAAATACATGGCAAGTGGGGGGACTATCTGTATTGGTAAAAAAATTTAGCTTTACACGTAGGCAAAATCTGGATGACTCAGCCAACTATGTGGACAAAAGAAAACAACACATGTGGAGGTAAAGATACACGGAGGCACGAGATAAAAGAGATACGGTCAGCATATTTTTTAATATAACAACCACGAGAAGATTATCGAGGAAGAAGAGACACAGTCGAAATGAATCTAGACAAAGCAACAGGCAGGTACGAGATTAACTCAACAGGCACGGAATTGATTCATCAACCACGAGTGTATCAGCCACGGGAAACCTAATGAAGAAGAAGAGATGCGGTCATAGAGCACCCAAACGAAGCCACGGATAAGATTCGAGAATCAACAGTTAATGACTCACACGTTACGTAATTCCTAAAATAACAGTTACGATTCACCTTTGTAACGCCTCATTAATGCAATAATTAGTTATTAATGAACAATCATTACAGGAATCAAAACGTTGTACTAGGAAAATCCCTCTATAAAAAGGAAGAAATGTAACAAACAAGATCATCTAAATTCTCGAATACAAACTACTTTACTTCTTGCACTCTACATTGCTATCAATTTACTGTTTCTTTATTCGTTATTTTATTCATTCGATTATCAGTAACCCGAGTTTATCTTAAAATAGCTTTGATCAAGGAATCTTATTCTTTGGTTAAACAGTACTTCTAGGTTCTAGAAGAGAGGGATGCAGCGAAATCCACAGTGAAAGAGCTTGAGCAAGTTGCATTGTTCGAAGAATTCCTAGAAAGAAAATTTCACGTGGGGACATGATTGCACCCGGAGCTCAGCTCCGCTTTATTAAATTTCTTAAATCTAATGTCGATTGTTTTGCATGGTCGCATGCTGATATGACAGGTATCGCGACGGAGGTAGCCGCCGCACACAAGTTAAATTTGGATCCCAACATACCTCCGCTAAAAAAAAACTCCCTATTGCCGAAACCAGTAATAAATTCATCAAGGAAGAAGTAACTCGCTTACGTAATAACAGTTCGATCTGAGAGGTAAAGTATCTAGACTGGCTAGCTAATGTAGTAGTAGTTCCTAAGAATAATAATAAATTTTTCATGTGTATAGATTATAAAGATTCGAATAAGGTGTGACCAAAAGACTCATTCCCGCTGACAAACAACGATCAAATGATTGATGCCAAGGCCAAATACGAGTTAATAAGTTTCCAAGATGCTTATTCCAAGTACAACCAAATTAAGATGAACCCGGTGGATTAGGAAAAGAGTTCGTTTATAACGAATTTTGGTACATACTGCTATAATGTGATGCCCTTCGGGTTGAAAAAATATCGGAGCACTTATCAACGGCTCGTGAACAGGATGTTTGAAAAACAAATAGGACAAACTATGGTAGTTTGTATAGACGATATGCTCTTTAAGTCTTTGAATGCAGGTGATCACCTTAAACATCTACAAGAAACTTTTGACATCCTAAGGAAGCATAATATGAAACTAAACCCCGAGAAATGCGCATTGAGAGTCAGCTCTGGTAAGTTTCTGGGATTTATGGTATCGCAAAGGGGAATTGAGGTAAACCCCGATAAGATCAAGGCCATTGAAGACATCCGGGACCAACTGTCAAGCGTGAAGGAAGTCCAAAGGCTCTGGGGGAGATTGGCAGTTTTGAGCATGTTCATTTGCCGGTCATCAGAAAAATGTCACCGTTTCTTCGCACTGCTCAAAGAGGAAAAATAATTTCGAATTGACCCTGGAGTGCCAGCAGACTTTGAGGGATTTGAAAATGTACTTTCCAAGCCCTCCATTGATTTCGAAACCAAAAGAAGGTGAAACACTGTTAGTCTACCTCGTGGTCTCGGAAGTCGTAGTAAGTGCAGTTTTAGTCCGTGAGGACGAAGATACGCAATCTCCCATTTATTATGTTAGTAAAATTTTAACGGGAGCAGAAACTCGCTACCCACATTTGGAGAAATTAGCCTTAGCTCTCGTAGTCGCCGCTCGGAGGAAGCTGAGGCCTTGCTTCCATTGTCACCCGATAGCCGTGGTGACCACTTTCCCTTTGCAGAACATCCCTCACAAACCCGAGCTCATAGGTGTGCAAGCCCTGGTCCACTTATCGCACAACCTCAACCTCAAATGCCAAAAGTGGCAAAATCCTCCACTAGTAGTTCCTCAAACTCCTCTCCTACAAGGGGAGTTGATATTCTATCCACCTCCCTCTCCGGGACCTTATCAGATTTCATAGATTCACCGACACACCACCTTTCATTCCCCCATGCAAGTCCATCTGTCTTCACCCACAAGTCCTCTCGACCTCCAACTGACAACTCAATCGCAGGAAACCCAATTAAGGATGACCCAACAAGAAATATCAGCCTTAGCAGAAGAACTCGGGGAGTCCCGCACCGATCTAGTCGACCTCATAAGCGTGCAAGTATTGGTCCTAAAGGCGCAGTTTTGAAAAAAGATTTACCTCAGTTGCTCGCCAAATCTCAAAAAATGTCTCATCAAGCTTCGCCCTACTATCAATCAGGATGTAGGAAAGTTTACACTAGTGCTAGTTCCTACGTTGATTCAGGGGAACCTAACAGTTCTTGATTTCCACTATACTCCATCAACTAGCTCTCTTATGAATTTCGTTATTTGGAATTATCGTGGAGCACGTTCACAAGAGTTTAAACGTAGTTTTCACTCCTTACTTGATTATCGTCACCCATCACTTGTGGTCCTCTTGGGAACTCATCTAAGTGATCACTCTCACCTTCATGATGACTTCAACTTAACCGGTATGGCTTCTGTAGAGGCTGAGATCAATGCGGGAGGCGTTGCTATCCTTTGCGAAGAAAATCTCCTTAAAATAGAAGAAATAGTAGTTACCTATCAAGAAGTTCACTGCATAGTGGAGGTAAGATCATTATCCCTTCAGTTTTTATTTTCTGCCATCTATGCTAGTTCTTATCTACAAAACCTTCAAGACTTATGGCATAACTTACGTTGTCTTTTTGATAATTATAAGGGTCATGGTTGGTGGGCGGAGATTTCAGTGAAGTCACTACAGCCTTCGAGAAATTTGGAGGTTGTGCAATGAATAGATAGCTTCCTTAATTGTCTAAATTATTATCATCTGGTTGATTTGGGTTATAAAGGCATTAGTTTTACTTGGTCAAACAATAGACGTAACTTCTGCTCTATTTTATAAAGATTAGACATGCTAGTTGCAAACTATGATTGGATTAACTTATTCCCAGAAGCTTATGTTAGACATCTTCCTAGGACGCATTCCGATCATTGCCCTTACTACTTAGCCGACTTCCACAAACTACTATAACTTCTAAGCCTTTACGTTTTGTAAGCATATGGAACTCCCACCCAACTCTCCAGCCTCTCATTTCTAATATTTGGAACAGTAACCACCATAACTTGCTTCCTGCCATCCAAAAATTCCAAACAGATGTTCAAGAACGGAAAATTCACACATTTGTCAACCTGTTCCAAAAAAAGGTATTACTTGCTAGGATTGAAGGTATACAACAATCCATACATTATCCCACGAGCCATTTTCTACAACAACTTGAACAGGATCTCATTAAAGAGTTTAATAACTTATTAAAACTGGAAGAGGAATTTTGAAAATTAAAACCCGCATCAATTGGCTTACTGATGGGGATGCAAACACTTGCTTTTTCCACCTCTCAACTCTTCAAAGAAGACGTCGTAATAAAATTACTACCTTAAAAGACAAAGCAGGAAACTGGACTTTTGATACTAACACCATTAACTCTTCTATTTCGGAGTACTTTACTACTCTCTTTACCACAAACCATTTATCATCTCCTGCTACATATCCCTCAAATAGTTTTTGTGTATTATCCACTAATGATGGAACCACTCTCACACGACCTATTGACAATGTGGAAATTGTCGAAGCTATAAATTCTTTCAAACCTTTTAATTTTCCTGGACCGGACGGGCTTCACCCATATTTCTACCAATTTTATTGGCACGAAGTTAAAGAATCTGTTATGCAATTCTGTCACGATATTTTTCAACAAAAACGTATTCCTCCAAAAATCAACTCAACCTACATCTGTCTTATAACAAAGAACCAAACTGCCTTTTCTCTAACACACTACTGCCCTATTAGCCTTTGTAGTACTATTTATAAAATTATCACTATAATACCCGTTAATCGCATCAAGCCATTCCTCTCTAAAATCATTGACCCTACTCAATCTAGTTTTTAATAATCCCACTGTGCAACGGATAATGCGATTATTGTCCAAGAAATTCTCGCACATTTTCGTAAAATCAAAGGAAAGCGGGGCCAGACACTCATCAAACCTGACCTCGAAAAGGCGTTCGATCGCATGGAATGGTCCTTTGTCTGCCATGTACTCATGCATTTTCACTTCTCATTACCTCTTGTCAATCTCATAATGTCTTGCGTCACCACTTTTACCGTGCACATACTCATTAACGACTCTCCTACTAGTTTCTTCTCCCCATCCCGGGGACTCCGTCAAGGTGGCCCCTTATCCCCATACTTGTTCCTTCTATGTATGGCAATATTCTCTAGAAGTATCAATGTAGCGGTGGATTACACATCGTGGGATCCAGTACAAATTTCCAAGCGAGGTCCATCAATTTCTCACCTATTCTTTGCCGATGACATTATTCTGACCACTAATATTACGACGACCTCATGTCACTCAGTTATTGAACACCTCAATCACTTTACTTCACAATCAGGACAAAATATTAACTTTAATAAATCGAAAATATTCTTCTAAAAAAATTGCTCTAATGCGGATAAAAACTTTGTCCTCACTTCTTTTAATTTGTCGGAAGGCTCTACATTTGGAAAATACCTAGGATTCCCCATTTCTGCCTCCCGCTCCACCACTAAGGAATATCAATTTTTACTAGACAATTTTAAAGCACGACTAGCGGGCTGGAAAACCAAATTTCTATCCAAAGTAGGTAGAGTCACCCTAATTAAATCCACTCTCAATGCAATTCCAAGCCATGTCATGCAGTTAGTCAAAATCCCCGCATCCATTCTCAATAAGTTAGAACAATATCAAAGAAATTTTTTGTGGGGTTCCACAACTACTGGCAAGAAACTCCATCCTAATAACTAGAAACAAATTACTGCTCCCAAAAATGAAGGGGGTCTAGGAATACAACGTCTAAAGGAAAAGAATCAAGCCCTACTAGCTAGCACTGCATGGCATTTATTTCAATCACCAAATTCCTTTTGGGCCTCAATCCTCATTTCCAAATATGTCCACCCATCTCAACCAAGGGTCGCATCTTCGACCACTTGGACTAACATCCAACATGGCTGGAACTACTGCCAAAAAGGACTTCTTTGGAAGTCGGCTACAGGAAGGCATATCAATTTCTATATTGACTCTTGATTCGAACCAAATATATCTCTTAGGCAACTGATTCACGGCCCACTAACTGCCCATGAAATGACTACCTCTTTAGCATCCTATCATCCTAATCATGCTTGGGATATCTCTTCACCCTCATTTGATTTGCCGCTGTCCATTACAAATCAATTTTTAGGTGTGTATTTTCCTTACCACCTAAATGTTCATGATCGCAATATATGGGGCCTCACAAACAATGGCCATTTTCCGGTGAAATCTCTTTATGAAGGACTCTACCAACCCCACAATACTACCTCCTTTCAATGGATTTGGAAATTGAAACTACCACAAAAAATTACCCATTTTATTCGGTTACTTGCACATAACCGACTCCCTACAGCCTCCTATCTACACCATCTTAGCATAGTTCACTCCCCAGTTTGCTCCGTCTGTTATAGTGGTGATGAAACTATTCCACACATCTTCTTCAATTGCCATGCAACACTTATTCTCTGGTCTCGGCTCAATATTGCAGCTCCCTCTATTCCTTTCATACATAACCACTCTAAATCTAATCCATGGCTGCGATATTTTATCATGGAAACACGTGACGTACCCTCACAAGCGTTGCCATCGTCAATGCTCATTCCCTTTTACCTCTGGAATATCTGGAAAACGATAAACAAAAATATTTTTGAAAACTCTAATGATTATGTCAGCCTAAACTCGGTCTTGCATATAACACAATAATTTTTCTACCTTGGCCAAAAGCGTGGATTCAAACAAAAAAAATCCGATGTATGTTAAATGGCAACCACCAAATTTAGGATTTATCAAGTTAAATACATATGGTGCGATTAGCTCTTCAAGCCACATCTCCAGTTGTGGTAGTGTCGTTCGTGACTCCGTAGGAAATTGGAAGCTAGGCTTCTCAAGTTGCACATTCAAGGCAAATAGCGTGCAAATGGAGCTGATTGCCCTACTGCAAGGACTCAAGATGGCCCTAAGCCATTGCCTAATCCTTTTGGAAGTTGAAACTTATTCCGCTGAGGTAATAACTTTACTACAAACTGACAATCTTGCTCACTTACATTTGCTGAATGATTGCAGATCCGTCCTCAACAACTGGGTAATCCACTGATCAAGCATACATAAAGATAAAAACATGGTTGCAGGTAGCTTAGCAAAGCACGTTTTTGATACATCAATAGATGTCACCACCAACATATACTATGAGGCGCCCTCTTTTGTCTTGTATCTACTGCATGCAGATACTTATGGGCCGCACCTTCTTCGATGTGTATCTCCAACCTCAATCGGAGACCCTAATGGAACTCATACTACTTTGCACTTAGTTTCTACAACAACCTCCAGCAATGTAGCCCCCTATTTGTCACTAGTTCCTACTTTAGACCCACCTAGGCATGCACAAACCCTCATGTATGATGTTACTGTAGAACCACCATGAAACAAGCTCCCTTATGTATATGTTTTGTTTTAATGGAATATAATCTTTTATTACCAAAAAAAAAAAGTTGCACGGTGGCTGAAAAATGGGCCAACTTAGGCCTCATTTGTTTGCACTTAATGGAGGTCTGAATCTTAATCATTTAGATCTCAGATATTAAGTGCATTTGTGTTTAAAGTCTGAATCTTAATTATTCAGATCTTAATCATTAAGTGTTTTTCTTTACTTCACAACCACTTAATGAGTCTGAATAGGTCTGTATGATTAAGATCCATAATAGAGACTTAATTTCATTAAGATGCTATCATCCATATTCATTATTAATTGCGCCACCACCTACCATTATCAACTACCACCATGCCACCACCACCATCATACTCGACCACCATCACCGCCATCATCCTCAATCATAGCCGTCACCATAATCGACTACCATCACCCGCCATCCACACCACTCCCACCACCATCATTCTCAACCACAAACACTCATCCACCTCAACTACCACAACTAACCATCACCATCAATAATCATAACCGACACTACCCATCACTATAAACTACCACTACCCACCACCACCTTCGTCAATCATAACTACCACCACCACCCGCCATTATTAACTATCACCACTCACCACCACCGTCCTCAATCATAATCGCCACCACTACTAATCACCACTAGCTACTACCATGAACCACCACCATCAATCAAACCTACCATCAACCACCACCTCTAGTGGACATTAATTCACAAACACCACCGTTAGCCATCACAACCAGCAAGTACTATATTTAAAATTTTTAAATATATTTTATTAATAGAATATTAGATTAATTAGTATTTCATTTAAATTTTATATTTATTAATTTCAAATAAAAATAAATTTTATATATTCAAATATTAAAAATCAAACAATATTAATTATTTATCTTAATAAGCATCTTAATATTTACATGTGCATATTCAAAAAGTCTTTAAAAAAAATAAATGAGGCCGGGTTCTACAAAATCAGCATTTGAGAAATAAGTAGCTTTGCATATACGACCTGCAAATTCCATCATCCTTTTCTTCTTTCGGGTCCAATCCGTCTTCCTTTCATTTGCTCGCTCTTGAAATACAGGGAAAAGTAGAAATCAGTGAGAAACTTACACTCTCTATTCACCTGTAGTATGGTGAAGAATCTCCAGAAAAGTATTGCTGGCCTGAAATTATTATTATGGTTAAAATGTAGAGCTAGTTCTGTTATGATTCTTCGATTTTCGTCATACGGTACCAGTTCTGGAACCCTAGCCTCTTCCTCAGCAGCTCCAATTCCAAAGGAGGAGGACGATCTGTACCAAAGGTTGTTACCGTATGCACCCTCTACTGTGTCCATGACTCCAATTATTAACCAATGGGTTCGCGAACGGAAGACCGCGGAGTATACAGTCCTCAAAAAAGCGATCAAACAGCTCAGGGCATACCGTCGCTTCAAGCATGCTCTCCAGGTTCCACCCCCTGTTCTCTCTCTCTCAGTATTTGTTTTTTTTATATAAAGAATTGCAATTGCGTGCTTTATTTACTCCCTCCATTTCAATTTAGACGGGTAGTTTGACTCGGCACTACGGAGTTTAAGAAAAATAAAAGAAATTTTGAAACTTGTGGTCTTAAAAGCTTAAGGGTAAAAGACATTCGTGTGGTTATACAAAGCTTCTTATTAAAGGTAAAATGAAGAGTTTAAAGTTGAATTATTTCTAATTGTAGAAATGTGTCATTATTTTTGGAACGGACTAATAAAGAAAGTGTGTCATCCAAATTGAAACAGAGGGAGTAGTTTAATTTTGAAAGGGGTTGAGAGCTAACCGAAGGAGGTAGTTATGTCCCGCAGCCCTAAGGGACTTTCTTGGTCGTTCAATTTGGACGAAGTGCACAAAATAGCTGTTTTAGGGCCCAAATAGTCGTTCTAACATCCAAGTTTGAGGTTGAAAGTAAGGGTTTGAAGTTGGACTCTGCCAAAGCTTAACTTCCTCAAGTTTAAACTTTCAAATTTAGACCTGGGATTGAAGTTAGGCTTTGTTAGAGCCCAACTTCAGATCCGTATGTCTAAATTTGAACTTTGGTTTTTCAAACGTCAGACCTTCCGGTATGAAATTAGGCTTTGGCAAAGCCCAACTTTAGAACCGGAGCTAAGAAGCAGCAGCAGCAAGAGGTTCAGTCTGAAGTAGCCAAAGCTGGCTAAATTTTAATTAATTTTTAAAACTGGATATATGCTATAAATAGGGGTTCTACAAGTGGCTTCTCGATGTCATTTCTACGTTTCAGTTTTGAATTGTTTGGATTGGATAGTGAGAAAATGAAACACTTGAATCAACTCATTTTTAATAACCCGCCTAAGCTTAAATTGGTGGGGTCATGATCCCTTTGTTGTCTTGCCTTTGACCGAATGGGTGGGTTTAACTCAAAATGATCCATCAAGCAAAGGAGGTCTAAATAGTGTAACTGAATGGGTAAAAAATGCAACACGAACCACATAAAATGACTTCGAAAAGAGAAAATAATATTTTGGTTTTCTTGGATACATATCATTTCTATATGAGAGGAGGAGGATTCATAAGCGACTGAAACAATTTGGCACAAAGATCACTAGATTCACCAGGACAAAATATAAATTTCGTTATTAAAACTTCATCAACTTATAATTTCATGTTACATAAATGGAGCATATATTACTTAAATATACTCATGTCTGAACTCTGAACTAAGATTAACGGCTTGGGGGTCAAAACAATATACAACTAAAGTCTTAAAATATTAAAATCTAATGCATCTTTAGCATGCCTGTAATACATTTTCGTACATATTGTAAAAGTATTACAAGAATGGAGATTCTCCAGAATCTTGGCCACTGAAAAGCGAATAGAGACATTTGGGAATTGGAAATTCATAAAGAAAACGTGGGATATGGAAGTTAACTCTCTATAAATTACTCTACTCACAGAAGTTATTTCATTCGTAGGGATTTTTATAAGTTTTTGAAGAAAAATAATGGAGGGGAGGTTAGATCACGTTGGACGGATTGGGTCATGACCAGTTATTTGACCCAAAAATACATTGGTCGGGTTGGTTATGACATGTTCATTATTTTGAATCATTTTGAGTTTTGATCTAACCGGCACGTTTGCTACCGCTACTTGCATAGGTTAGTCTCTCAGGGGTTTAGAGTAAAAGGGTCAAATCATGTCATTTTTATTTCAAAACAGGACATGAGTCTTCTAACTTTTTAAAAATAAGTTGTATTTAAAAACTACAGAAAGGGTTTGTGAGTCACTGTTTTTTATTATTACATATTTTTGGAAGGCACTGGGTTATGCCAAAGACAATAAAGGAGCTTGTATGCATGAAAGGATCAGACTCATTTCATTAGTGAAAGGAATCCCTAAACTTGTCATACACTATGAAATCCATATTAATCTGTTTTTTAGAGCTTTTTTTCTTTTCAAAGCGCTAATAATTTGTGCCGAAGGAGAAAATGATTGGTATTTGGTTGCTTGGGTTGTTTTAGTTCTTTTTCCCATGGAGGTTCCTTAGCTGATCTTGGTGTAGAGACAAACACCAACCAACCTCCTGCTCAACGGCGAAGCTATGTTGGCTCAAGGGTTGTCAACTGACTGCCCTTCGCCGAAAAATTATACTACCTATAAGGTAAGATATTACTTGTTATTGATTAAAAATAGACTTTGAACACCCTTACAACAACAACAACCCAGTATAATTCCACTAGTGGGGTGGTGTATGAGGAGGGTAGTGTGTACGCAGACCTTACCCCTACCATGGGTAGAGAGGCTGTTTCCAATAGACTCTCGGCAATACCGGCAAGGCAATCAGTAAACCAAAGTGCAAGAATCAACCGGTAATAACAGAAATCTGAGAACAAGAAATACAAGGCTAACACTAAATAGTACACTAGAACTACTGGTATGAAGAAGACGCTTGGCTACCTAAGCTTCTACCTTAATTCTCGACCTTCACACCTTCCTATCAAGGGTCATGTCCTCGGTGAGGTGGAGCATCGCCATGTCTTGCCTAATCGCCTCTCTCCAATACTTTTTTGGTCTACCCCTATCTCTCCTTAGGCCCTCCACGACCAACCTCTCACACCACTTTACTGGGGCATCGACACCTCTTCTCTTCACATGTCCGAACCATTTAAGTCCCGCTTCCCACATCTTGTGCTCTACCGGAGCCACTCCCACCTTGTCCCGAATAACTTGATTCCTAATCTTATCCACCCTGGTGTGCCCGCACATCCATCTCAACATCCTCATTTCTGTCACTTTCATCTTATGGACATGGTCGACTCCTCCAATGATCAAGTGAATGATGTGCTGGGGCTCCTCTGGTTCGTTCTTCCTGTTCGCCTCTCTTTCTCGAAAGTGGTTCTTGGCTCGATCGCTGAGGAACTCTCAAAGGTGCCCTTCGTTGATCAGTCAGGCTACTTCCGCTCGAAGCTGTCTACAATCCTCGGTCCTATGACCGTGAGTGCCATGGTATTTGCACATTAAGTTGGGGTTCCTTTGGGAAGGGTCTGGCTGCATGGGCTTTGGCCACCTGGTATCTCTGATCTTGCCTATGGCTGATACGATGTTTGAGGCGTCGATGTTGAAGTTGTACTCTGACAATCGGGGTGCCTCCAACGACCCCGTGTGCATGTCGAACCCGGTTTTGCTCATGAGTCCAACTTCATCACCTACCGCTCCAGTTCCACTACGTTCCACTACCTATAGCTCCAGTTCCACCACCTAGTCCAGTTCAACCTTCTACAACTCCACCGCTCTAAACTTATCATCGTCGTCCGCGCCCAACATCAGGCCCAACTTATTCACGTCCTGCACCTGAGCCTGCTAATACTGCGGACTTGTCTCCTCTAAGTCAACCGATTACACTACGGAAAGGTATACACTATACAGTGCACACTTAATCCTAATCACCATCATATCGCTTTAAGTTACCATCGTCTGTCATCACCCCATTGTGCATTTGTATCATCTTTGTCCTATGTTTCTATCCCTAAGTCTACAGATGAAGTATTGTGTCATCCAGGGTGGCGATAGGCTAAGATTGACGAGATGTCTGCTCTACATACGAGTGGTACTTGGGAGCTTGTTCCTCTTCATTCAGGCAAATCGACTGTTGGTTGTCGTTGGGTGTATGCAGTCAAAGTTGGTCCAGATGGATCAGTAGTCAGCTAAAAAGATGAAAAAGATCCCCAATATTTAAGATCTGCTTGTGAAGTGAACTAAAAGTAGTCCAAACACTGGGGGGTCGTTTGGTTGGAAAACAAGTTATCCGAGGATTAATTATCTCGGGATTAGTTTGTTACCCCACCCTTCTACTACAATCATGGGATAACTAATTCCGGGATTAGTTATACCGTAATTTTTGTCCAACCAAACGTGGAATAAACTCATCCCAAATTTAATCCGAGATTAGTTATCCCTTATCACTCGTACCAAACGAGCAATGAGTGTTTACTTCATGATCATTGACTCAATAACGCCTTGGCAATGATATTCATTGACACTAATGTAAAGACATTCTTAATAATCTGAAGCAAACTATGCAACATAAAATAATACTTTAAGGAGGAAAATAAAATTCAAGCATGCAATTGAGGATTGAACAACTAGAGTTGATTCAGCCACTTCAAAAATTAAGTGCCGTGTTGGTCTAAGTTCCAGCAAAACTTTTTGTTTTTCCCTCTTGTTTCTATGTTGAGTCAGAGATTCATTTTCTGCTTCTTATTTCTGTATCAGATTTATGAATGGATGGACAACTCGAAGCATCTTCATATACCACCTGGAGATGTGGCAGTCCGACTGGATTTGATATCAAAAGCTCATGGTCTGGAAGCAGAGGAGTATTTCGCTACCATTCCTGATAATCTGAGATCTTCTTATGTATATGGCGCTCTTTTGAACTGCTATGCTGATGCAAAATCATTGATAAAAGCAGAAGGTACAATGCAAAAGATGAGGGATATGGGGGATGCTAATCTACTGACTTACAATGTTATGATGAACCTCTATACTAAAATGGGATACCTTGAGAAACTACACTCGTTAGTGCAAGAGATGGAAGATAAGGGAATTGTTGGTAATGTAATCTCCTATACTATTAAGGCTGTAATCTGGGCCGGGCCGGGCCCGAGCCTAAACGGGCCAAACGGTCCCGGGCTGGGCTCAAACGGTCCTTGTGGGTGGAACCGACCCATTGTAGGCCTAAGCCCATATGGGCCCGGGCTAAATGGGTCGGGCCTAAACGGGCCTAAGTGTTCCGGGCTATCTTTTTTTTGATATTTTTTCATCTAAGGCAATTTCGTGTAAATTATATTATATAATTGTGACTTAAATCTTGTAATTCAAGTTTAAACACAAAAAAATTTGTAAAGAAATATTCAAGGAAATGCCTTGTAATTTTTATTATTATGACATTAAAAAAAAATGGCAATATCTTTCTTAGTCTTCCTCACCCCAATGGAATGAGCACAACAAGGTGCTAATACCACCATTAAAAGGAAAAAAAACTAATGAAGATATGCCAAAATACAAGTTACATATTAATCTACATATTATCTCTAACAAATTTCATAAATACTTCAAGGTTCGGAGGAATTTCCGTTGGTGGTGGCGGAAAAGAAGCTTGTTCATCACCGCTTCCGGGCGAAGCAGCATCCTCCGCAAGTTCCGCTAGCATCTTCGTCTATCTCCGGTTGTGATTCAGCAAGTCCAAAATTTCTTCTTTCCGAACGGATCCAATCTCTGAAGAGTACTGATTTTTCCAAGCTCTCCCTCATAGACGCTCTATGATCACCGATTTGAAGTTTCGCTTGATTGAAAGCGCTCTTCGATGCCACTGTTGAAGCTTGAATGCTTAAAATATCTCGAGCCATCCTTGAAAGAACCGGATAGTATTTTTCTTTGTCCTTCCACCATTCCAAAACACTAAAGGTGCCGTCGGGATTCTCGGATTCAAGTCCCTGCGACAAATAAACTTGAAGCTCATTTAGTTGTGAACTATCACCAATATTATCACCTTGAGAACCCCTGAACCCCGCCCAAGAACTAAGTGCTTTTAGTCCCGCAGTTCTTTTAGATGTTTGCGAACTAGACGAAGTAGGAGTTGGAATATTTGGTCTAGCATGATCTAAGGCAAGTTGATAAGCATTATAAATTGTTGGTCTTTTATTTTAATTAAGGCTTTTGCATCTGCGAGTGTAGCAAATTTCTCTTCTGAAAGTGATAAAGCCTTATAAATTTGAGTATACCAAAAGTGAGGACCTCCTAATTTTATGGTAGGATTTAACATGGCAGCAACACCATAAAGAAGGGGGATAGTGAAAAAATATTTTTTAAACTAATCTTTCATTTCATCAATAGCACGTTGGTAAATTACCCCACCTTCTAAATATTGAGTAAACAAATTTGCAAGTTCTGCAATAATTCATTTGTAGCAACATGAAGTTGTTCTAAAAATTCTAGAATTTTTTTAACATTAGTCCAATCTTGATTTGTAAGGTGCTCAACATCATCATCACCACCACCATACACGAGCATTAAACGTTGCGTTTATTGAGTGTCTATATTCATATGCAACAACTAAACTTTCATATAAGTAATTCCATCTAGTCGGACAAGGTTTAGGAACCTTTCTTTCTCGAAGGCCAAATTCATCACATTTTTTAAAATATTCTCTAATTCTACTTCTACGGGTTGAATAAAAAAGCCAATGAAGAGCCATTTTAACCTTTTCAATTTCAACATTTAAAATTTTCATACCATCACCGACGATTAAATGGTAAATATGACAAATACATCTAACATGGAAAATATTACTAAATGCAGGATTTAGTGTAGTTGTAAGCAAGCCTATAGCATTAGTGTTACTAGAAGCATTATCCATTGAAACTACAATTTTATTTTATCTCTAATGCAAAAATATCTACAAATATCTGCAACTGTGTTAGCAATAAACTTACCTATGTGACGTGAATTAATTATTCTATAAGCAATAATGCGCTTTTGCATTATCCATCCCTCATCAATCCAATGAGTGGTAACAGTAAGATAATCACAGTCATTACCACTCTTACCAATATCAGTAGTAATAGAAATGCGATTACTAATATGAGTAAATAAATAGCGCAAATATTGTTCATATTCATGTTTATATTTATAAATATCAGACTTTACGGTTGTGCGAGGCCATCCTTTATAAGTAGGATTAAAAACTCTTCTAATATAATGCACAAAGTGAGGGTTAGAGGGAAAACTATAGGGTAAGCACATATCAGTAACCATTTTTGCCAATTCTTCACGATCTTTATTTGGATCATAATATAAAATGCCACCGGTAACAGTGTTAATTCCCGGTTGAACTAGATTTGACCTGGTACTTAGGTTAACCTGAGTACCTACACTTGTCCCTTCTTGCCTAGCTTTCATTTGAAGAAATCTACCTTTATCTTTAGGGTGTTTCTTTATGTGTCTAGTCAAACTACCCGTACCGCTATAGTAAATTTATGAGCCATTTAAGTCCCACAAGTTTTACACTTAGCATTATTTTGATCTCTTAATTGAGTAAAAAAGTGCCACACAAGAGGTGTTTCACACCGTCTAGAAGGTTGTCTATTAAAAGTAGGGGTTACTACAGGAGAGTCAGGCGGGGCATCATTTGGATTATTATCAGTTTGGTTAACAACAGGACTAGTAGGTGTATCATCTAAATCCGGTTGTGTTTCATCTAAATCATCATTTTCGTCATCATTTTCATCGATAGTTGGATTACCATAAAGAGCATTCATATATTCATCATTTAATTGTTGACCTGGTGCAATATCACGGTAAAATTGACTATCGGTAAATTGAAAACAAGGGTTATCACTATCAAGAATAACAGGTGGAGGAGGACGGGTAACCGGTCTGGGTCGGGGAGCCGGGGGAGGAGTAGTAGCTTGGCTACTAGAATCATCCATTTTAGATTTTCCCTTACCACCAAACATTTTTTTCAAAGAAATATTCATATTAATTATAATTATACAAACTAAAACAAACAAAACTATAATATTAAAACTTAAGAGTTTACCGAATTGACGAACAACTTCTTGAAAATTGTATATCGTTGAAGGGTTGAAGACTTGAATACTTCAATTCACCAACTTCACAATTTTCACAAATTGCAATAATAAAGTAAGCAATTATAGAAGAAAATTAGAGAGAGATTGATGATTTTGTGAGTAAAAATGAAAGAATGAGAGGGTATTTATAGTTGAGAATAGGGAAAAGTGTAATTATAAAAAGTATGGGGGTTAAAACAAAGTTTGGAGGCCAAATGACTATTTTTTAAAAAGCCAAACGGCTAAATTGGCAGGCCAGCGACTAGTTTTTAAACTTCTAACCGTTGGGCAATTTTTTTTTTTTTTTTTTTTTAAAAAATAGCTGTTGGGCCCGTTATGGCCGGTTCAACCGGCCCAAGCCCGCCCGCCCGCCGGTCCCGGACTCACGGTCCCTCCATGCAAGACCGATATGGGCTCCTAGGACCACCAAGGCCCGGACCACCATGGGCCGGTCCCGGACTGAGCCCGACCCACAATACAGCCTTATATACTATCCGCCTAAATGCATATGCATCTGTTCCTGATGTAAGGAGATGGAGAAACTTTTGATTAAGATGGAAGAGGATTCTCTAAGATGGAAGAGGATTCTCTGCTGATTGATTGGAATGTTTATGTAGTTGCTTCCAATGGATACATGAAAGCTGGTGATGTAGAAAAGGCTTCAGAGGTATTAAAAAAATGCAAGCACCTAAGTTAGGGGGAAAATGCAAGCTTGGCTAATGAAAGCATGCTTTCCCTCTATGCTAGTATGGGTAAGAAGAATGATGTCTATCGTATATGGAAGAAATTAAAGAATAGAGGTAAGGTCTACAGTTCTAGTTATCTTTCCATGATAAGTGGACAGGAAAAGCTAGATGATATTGATGATATTTGCCGAGTGGGAAGTGAAAGAGGTATATTTTGACGCTAGAATTCCAAATTTTCTCATAGCCTTTTATCGTAGAAAGGGTCAATTGGGGAAGGCTGAATCTATTACAGAAAGACTCTTGGAGAGTGGGAAGAGGCCAAACTATAGGACATGGGATCGTCTGGCACTCAGATATTATTCACAAAATCAGGTGGAGAAGGCAGTTGAAACATTGAAGAAAGCAATCTTGGGAAGTATGCCACTGCGGAAACCAAATATTCACAGTTGGGCTCCATGCATTGATTATTTGCAGTTGAATGGAGAAGTTGAAAGAGCAGAAGAGACTAAAAGATTTCTCAAGGAGCGTGGCATCTTCTCAGGAGGGTATGAAAAAGTTGGAGAACTACAGTAGAAATGGAAAATGTGGGTTTGAAGAATTTGATGAAATGGAAGAAGAAACTTGAGGAGACAGGATTATGACTACAACAACAACAACAACAACCCAGTATAATCCCACTAGTGGGGTCTGGGGAGGGTAGTGTTTACGCAGACCTTATCCCTACCCTGGGGTAGAGAGGCTGTTTCCAATAGACCCTCGCCATCCTTCCCTCCAAGAACTCCCCACCTTGCTCTTGGGGTGACTCGAACTCACAACCTCATGGTTGGAAGTGGAGGTTGCTTACGGGATTATGACTGTTGCAGGAATATCTCTAGGGTACTGGATGGAGGATTAATCATGTTAGGATGTTAGACTAGAATATTAGAAACATAAGTTCTTAAATATCATATTGTTCACATTTGACAAATACCATATGTATATAGGTGGCTATATATTGTAGGCATATAAATTTTATCGAAGTTAAATCCAATAAAATAACGTGGACCATATTTTAAATGCAAGATATATTATGGCAAATAAATATTATGGGCTAATATAATTGAATTAATTATATAAGTCCAATACATATGAGTTAAATAAGTAGGTCCAAATCTATTAGACTAGCCCGTTTAATTGGGTTACAAATGATGAGCCCACTTCATTAGGCCTAAGACGCCATCTTCCTAGAGGCCCAATTTGGTGCCACGTGTCTGATGATGTGGCATGCCAAGTCAAGCGGAATAGCCAATAGAAACATGTCACGTGTCAAAATGACAAGGTATGCCCAGTCAAATTAAAAGGTCAATGAAACTGTGTCACGTGTGCAAGTGACATGTTCTAGCCAATCAAATTGGGCTTTGTCACGCTTTAATCTCATTGGTCGGAAAGAGTTTGTTCTCATCACAACTCTTTCCTTCCACAACTATAAATAGGGATATCAAGAGAGAGCTCGTGGATCAAACGTTGCAGATTTCTCTAAAAGCTACAAGCATTCAAGTGTTCTAAGGATTTCTAAGGATTAAAAGATCAAGACGAAGATTCAAGAACAAGTTGCAAGCCCATAGATTAAAAATACGTCAAGATCAAGATCACACCGAAGATCATGATCACGCGGGAAATTATAATAAGAAGACACAAAGAGCTCGTGGATCAAATGACACAATTATCTACAAACTGCAATTGTTCAAGCATTCAAACACTTCAACACAAATTTCGAGTATTCAAGATCAAGAACGAAATCAAATCAAATACAAGGCCTTGGTGGTCCTAGGAGCCCATATCGGTCTTGCATGGAGGGACCGTGAGTCCGGGACCGTTTAGCCCGGGACCGGCGGGCGGTCCTGGGCCGGTTGAACCGGCTATAACGGGCCCAACAGCTATTTTTAAAAAAAAAAAAATTAAAAATTGCCCAACAGTTAGAAGTTTAAAAACTAGTCGCTGGCCTACCAATTTAGCCGTTTGGCTTTTTAAAAAATAGTCATTTGGCCTCCAAATTTTGTTTTAACCCCCATACTTTTTATAATTACACTTTTCCCTATTCTCAACTATAAATACTCTCTCATTCTTTCATTTTTACTCATAAAATCATCAATCTCTCTCTAATTTTCTTCTATAATTGCTTACTTTATTATTGCAATTTGTGAAAAATTGTGAAGTTGGTGAATTGAAGTATTCAAGTCTTCAACTCTTCAATGATATACAATTTTCAAGAAGTTGTTCGTCAATTCGGTAAACTCGTTCCAACTCTTAAGTTTTAATATTATAGTTTTGTTTGTTTTAGTTTGTATAATTATAATTAATATGGCCTTTTCTTTGAAAAAAATTTTTGGTGGTAAGGGAAAATCTAAAATTGGTGAATCTAGTAGCCAAGCTACTACTCCTCCCCCGGCTCCCCGACCCAGACCGGTTACCCGTCCTCCTCCACCTGTTATTCTTGATAGTGATAACCCTTATTTTCAATTTACCGATAGTNCAACCGGATTTAGATGATACACCTACTAGTCCTGTTGTTAACCAAACTGATAATAATCCAAATGATGCCTCGCCTGACTCTCCTGTAGTAACCCCTACTTTTAATAGACAACCTTCTAGACGGTGTGAAACATCTCTTGTTTGGCACTTTTTTACTCAACTAAGAGATCAAAATAAGGCTAAGTGTAAAACTTGTGGGACTTTGATGGCTCATAAATTTACTATAGCGGTACGGGTAGTTTGACTAGACACATAAAGAAACACCCTAAAGATAAAGGTAGATTTCTTCAAATGAAAGCTAGGCAAGAGGGGACAAGTGTACTTACTAAGGTTAACCTAAGTACCAAGTCAAATCTAGTTCAACCGGGAATTAGCACTGTTACCGGTGGCATTTTATATTATGATCCAAATAAAGATCGTGAAGAATTGGCAAAAATGGTTACTGTTATGTGCTTACCATATAGTTTTCCCTCTAACCCTCACTTTGTCCATTATATTAGAAGAATTTTTAATCCTACTTATAAAGGATGGCCTCGCACAACCGTAAAGACTGATATTTATAAATATAAACATGAATATGAACAATATTTGCGCTATTTATTTACTCATATAAATTGTCGCGTTTCTATTACTACTGATATTGGTAGGAGTGGTAATGATTGTGATTATCTTACTGTTACCACTCATTGGATTGATGAGGGATGGATAATGCAAACGCGCATTATTGCTTATAGAATAATTAATTCACGTCACATAGGTAAGTTTATTGCTAACACAGTTGCAGATATTTGTAGATATTTTTGCATTAGAGATAAAAAAAATGGCAGTTTCAATGGATAATGCTTCTAGTAACACTAATGCTATAGGCTTGCTTACAACTACACTAAATCCTGCATTTAGTAATATTTTCCATGTTAGATGTATTTGTCATATTTATCATTTAATCGTCGGTGATGGTATGAAAATTTTAAATGTTGAAATTGAAAAGGTTAAAATGGCTCTTCATTGGCTTTTTTATTCAACCCGTAGAAGTAGAATTAGAGAATATTTTAAAAAATGTGATGAATTTGGCCTTAGAGAAAGAAAAGTTCCTAAACCTTGTCCGACTAGATGGAATTACTTGTATGAAAGTTTAGTTGTTGCATATGAATATAGACACCCAAGAAACACAACGTTTAATGCTCGTGTTGGTGGTGGTGATGATGATGATGAACACCTTACAAATCAAGATTGGACTAATGTTAAAAAAAATTCTAGAATTTTTAGAACAACTTCATGTTGCTACAAATGAATTATTTGGGCAATATTATGCTACTATTTCTAACTGTTTAGTTTATATTGCTGAACTTGCAAATTTGTTTCCTCGATTTTCAGAGGGTGGGGTAATTTACCAACGTGCTATTGATGAAATGAAAGATAAGTTTAAAAAATATTTTTTCACTATCCCCTTCTTTATGGTGTTGCTGCCATGTTAAATCTTACCATAAAATTAGGAGGTCCTCACTTTTGGTATACTCAAATTTATAAGGCTTTATCACTTTCAGATGAGAAATTTGCTACACTCGCAGATGCAAAAGCCTCAATTAAAATAAAAGACCAACAATTTATAATGCTTATCAACTTGACTTAGATCATGCTAGACCAAATGTTCCAACTCCTACTACGTCTAGTTCGCAAACATCTAAAAGAACTGCGGGACTAAAAACACTTAGTTCTTGGGCGGGGTTCAGGGGTTCTCAAGGTGATAATATTGGTGATAGTTCACAACTAAATGAGCTTCAAGTTTATTTGTCGCAGGGACTTGAATCAGAGAATCCCGACGGCACCTTTAATGTTTTGGAATGGTGGAAGGACAAAGAAAAATACTATCCGGTTCTTTCAAGGATGGCTCGAGATATTTTAAGTATTCAAGCTTCAACAGTGGCATCGGAGAGCGCTTTCAGCCAAGCGAGACTTCAAATCGGTGATCATAGAGCGTCTATGAGGGAGAGCTTAGAAAAATCAGTACTCTTCAGAGATTGGATCCGGTCGGAAAGAAGAAATTTTGGACTTGCTGAATCACAACCGGATATAGACGAAGCTTATGAAGAAATGCTAGCGGAACTTGCGGAGGATGCTGCTTTGCCCGGAAGCGGTGATGAACAAGCTTCTTTTCCGCCACCACCAACGGAAATTCCTCCGAACCTTGAAGGATTTATGAAATTTATTAGAGATAATTTGTAGATTAATATGTAACTTGTATTTTGGCACATCTTCATTAGTTTTTTTTCCTTTTAATGGCGGTATTAGCACCTTGTTGTGCTCATTCCATTGGGGGGAGGAAGACTAAGAAAAATATTGCCATTTGTTTTTAATGTCATAATAATAAAAATTATAAGGCATTTTCTTGAATATTTCTTTACAATTTTTTTGTGTTTAAACTTGAATTACAAGATTTAAGTCACAATTATATAATATAATTTACACGAAATTGCCTTAGATGAAAAAATTTCAAAAAAAGATAGCCAGGAACACTTAGGCCCGACCCATTTAGCCCGGGCCCATATGGGCTTAGGCCTACAGTGGGCCGGTTCCACCCACCAGGACCACCTGAGCCCGGGACCGTTTGGCCCATTTAGGCCCGGGCCCGACCCAGATTACAGCCTTAATAGTATAGGAGATTACATTACCAGCAATTCCCTTATCTACCATCTCTTGCACTAACGAGTGTAGTTTCTCAAGGTCTCCCATTTTAGCATAGAGGTTCATCATAACATTGTAAGTCCGTAGATTAGCATCCCCCATATCCCTCATCTTTTGCATTGTACCTTCTGCTTTTATCAATGATTTTGCATCAGCATAGCAGTTCAAAAGAGCGCCATACATAGTTGCAGATATTTGTAGATATTTTTGCATTAGAGATAAAATAATGACAGTTTCAATGGATAATGTTTCTAGTAACACTAATGCTATAGGCTTGCTTACAACTACACTAAATCCTGCATTTAGTAATATTTTCCATGTTAGATGTATTTGTCATATTTACCATTTAATCGTCGGTGATGGTATGAAAATTTTAAATGTTGTAATTGAAAAGGTTAAAATGGCTCTTCATTGGCTTTTTTATTCAAACCGTAGAAGTAGAATTAGAGAATATTTTAAAAAATGTGATGAATTTGGCCTTAGAGAAAGAAAGGTTCCTATACCTTGTCTGACTAGATGGAATTACTCTTATGAAAGTTTAATTGTTGCATATGAATATAGAAACCTAATAAACGCAACATTTAATGCTCGTGTTGGTGGTGATGATGATGATGATGAGCACCTTACAAATCAAGATTGGACTAATAACAATTTTATGTTGCTACAAATGAATTATCTGGGCAATATTATGCTACTATTTCTAACTGTTTAGTTTATATTGCAGAACTTGCAAATTTGTTTACTCAATTTTCAGAGGGTGGGGTAATTTACCAACGTGCTGTTGATGAAATGAAAGATAAGATTAAAAAATATTTTTTCCCTATCTCCCTTCTTTATGGTGTTGCTGCCATGTTAAATCCTACCATTAAATTAGGAGGTCCTCACTTTTGGTTTACTCAAATTTATAAGGCTTTATCACTTTCAGATGAGAAATTTGCTACACTTGCAGATGCAAAAGCCTCAATTAAAATAAAAGAACAACAATTTATAATGCTTATCAACTTGCCTTAGATCATGCTAGACCAAATGTTCCAACTCCTACTTCGTCTAGTTCGCAAACATCTAAAAGAACTGCGGGACTAAAAATACTTAGTTTTTGGGCGGGGTTAAGGGTTCTCAAGGTGATAATATTGGTGATAGTTCACAACTAAATGAGCTTCAAGTTTATTTGTCGCAGGGAGTTGAATCAGAGAATCCCGACGGCACCTTTAGTGTTTGGAATGGTGGAAGGACAAAGAAAAACACTATCCGGTTCTTTCAAGGATGGCTCGAGATATTGTAAGTATTCAAGCTTCAACAGTGGCATCGGAGAGCGCTTTCAATCAAGCGAGACTTCAAATCGGTGATCATAGAGCGTCTATGAGGGAGAGCTTGGAAAAATCAGTACTCTTTAGAGATTGGATCCGTTCGGAAAGAAGAAATTTTGGACTTGCTGAATCACAACCGGAGATAGACGAAGCTTATGAAGAAATGCTAGCGGAACTTGCGGAGGATGCTGCTTCGCCCGGAAGCGGTGATGAGCAAGCTTCTTTTCCGCCGCCATCAACGGAAATTTCTTCGAACCTCGAAGGATTTATGAAATTTGCTAGAGATAATATGTAGATTCATATGTAACTTGTATTTTGGCACATCTTTATTAGTTTTTTTTCTTTTAATGGTGGTATTAGCACCTTGTTGTGCTCATTCCATTGGGGGAGGAAGACTAAGAAAGATATTGCCATTTTTTTTAATGTCGTAATAATAAAAATTATAAGGCATTTCCTTGAATATTTCTTTACAATTTTTGTGTGTTTAAACTTGAATTACAAGATTTAAGTCACAATTATATAATATAATTTACAAGAAATTGCCTTAGATAAAAAAATTTCAAAAAAAAAATAGCCTGGAACACTTATGCCCGTTGGCCCGGGCCCATATGGGCTTAGGCCCACAGTAGGCCGGTTCCACCCACCAGGACCGCCAAGCCCGGAACCGTTAGGCCCGGGACCGCTTGAGCCCAGCTCGCCTGGGCCGGGAGCCCGGGCTCGATTACAACCTTAGTTCCAGATCAAGGCTACTTGTTTGTGATAGACTTTGTGGAAACTATCAAAGCGTTCGCAAAGGATAAATCAAATTCAAGATCAAGCTCAAAGGCCCTTGAATTTATATTGGAAAAGTAGAATTAGCGGAACCATAGGGCATAGAGATTATAACACTCAAACTATTTGAAATCAAATACTACGATTGTTGCAATATCTTTCGGTCTTGATTTTATTTTCTTGACGCAAAATTATTGTCTACATATATAAGCAGGTGATCTTGTATTCATCAAAATTACCTTTTTATCAAATATAAATCTTACAAATTATTTCCCTGATTGTTCTAAATTAAGATTTTGTTCCCTGGAAAACACTAAGTGAAGTGTTTATGAGGTGGACAATGTGATAGTTAATCGTTTTATTATTTGTTCTTGCATTTTTCTTTTAATATTTGTGTTCTCCAACATAGGTTGAGGAAAGAGGATTATAGAAAACTGGGAAAATACATTTCTGATGTTGTTTTCGGTAGCTATCCAAGGGGTTGGTTTATGTTTGGTTTGATCTATTTTCAGCATAGTAAGGTCCTCTCGGGATTATTTTCTTCATACTTTAATCAATAGGGAGCATGAAGGGGGTAGTATGGGACCTCTCATTTTGAAGGAACATGCAAGATTTGGAGATTGCGGAGCTCCAAGATTTTTTGCACTGCTATATGGGCAAGACATGCCCCAACCATCTTGTGATTCTTGAAGATGGGGGTTGCGTGGCGATGGTTTGTTCACCGTAAAGTCCTTTTACCAGAGTATGTTGGTGAGAGATCAGATCACTTTTCCATACTCCTCCATCTGGATTCCTAAGGCGCCATGAATGTGTGCTTTTTTGCATGGCTAGTGGCGAGGGGAGTGATCTTGACTGCTGAAAATCTGCGAAAGAGAAGAATTGCACTTGTTAGTTGGGCAATCCTGAATCTTTTTGGTGCTCAATGGGTGATGCCAATCACTATAAAGAAAATGTTATAGAGCTGCGCCGGTTTCCGTAGAAGAAGAAAGCAAAAGGCGTGGAAGTTTGCCCCGTTAGCTCTCATGTGGATAGTTTGGGGGGAGAGAAATAGGAGAGCCTTTGAGGGGATTGAGTCTACTTTTTCACATCTTAAGAATAGTCTTTTATCTTTGATCGCTTTTTGGTGCACTCATATAGCCCCTACTTGTGTAGAAGATTGGACGTCTTTTGTAAAGAATCATGTTTTGACGTAAATTCTCTACTTTTTGGTGTACTTCTTGTATATGAGAGTTTTTCTCTCCCTTTTGATTAATACAATTTACCCTATAAAAAAAAGTTTTTTATCAATAGCAGTTCCTGTGTTTTACTAACAGGACATATTTGATTCAATTCTTCGTCCGCCCTCTCTTTTGCAGCGTAGGAATACATATTGATTAGCTGAAGATTTATGTAAGTGCTTTTTATTAAGCACACCTGAAGCAGTTCCCATTAGCTTTGGGCTACCAATCAAACTATTATGGCCCAGGACATTTCCAGGCAAAACTTCAGGTTAGCAACAGAAGCCTAGTTTCCTTAAAAAAAGTGTAAACTTGTTTCTCTTTTCATTTGCATTTAATTTTGAAGTAAAGTTCTAGAAGGGAGCCAAAATTTACAAATTGTTTGTACTTTAGCCAGAAAAACTTCAGACTCGACCTTCACGTAGAAGTTAGGATTTAGCAATTCAAAACTGTCTGAAGTTTGATTTTTCTAGTTCAAACTTCATACCTTGGAGTCTCAAGTTAGACTCTGGCATTTCAAAATTTAGACCGGAGTGTCTGAAGAGGAGGGGAGGGGAGGGGTCTGAAGTTTGCCGAAGCATGCTAAACTTTGATTAGTTTTTAAAAAGCTGGATGTTTTAATTCTATTGAGTGCTTTCCTTTCACTATATCATAGAGAGTTTACTTCATGATCATTGAGTCAATAATGTGATAGTTTTAGGGGTCCACCAAACAGTAGAGGTACCGGGTCCTCTACTGGTTTCCACAGAGTTATAAACTAAAAATGCGCAAGGAGACAAAGGATTTTTTACGTGGAAAAATCACACTCAAGGGGACAAAAACCACGACCTACACTTGTAGGATTTCAACTTCACTAACTTGTAATCTAGACTATTACAAGTCACTTTGAAAGACAACCTTACAAATACTTTGACACACTAACTTGTAACCACTATTACAAGCCACTTTGAAACTCTCTAGTTACAAAGACTTTGACTCATGACAACCTTTAGCCACAGTGAGATCAAGAGAATAAAGAGTAAAAAAGATTCCTAACTAGTTGCTTCTACAAAAGCTAGTAGGATACAATAAAAACAAAATACAAGATTACAACTCAACTAAGGACATTATCAATACTTGATGAGCACGTTTTGTAGGCCTTAGTGGAGTTGTCTTCTTGCTCTTGAAGCTCTTGAGTCTTTAATGCTTGAGAGCACTTAATGCTTGAATATTCTTTTTGTCAAAAGCTCAAGTGAGTTAGTTGTTGTTCTTGCTTCAAGATATTATCTTGCATCCCATGTCCCAAGAAGGATGCCCAAATGTCTTAAGGATATAAGGCTCAACCACAAGGAAGTGACTCCTGCACTGCTGCTACACTGTAGCGTGAGCAGTGAAAGCCAGTCACTTGTCTGTCACAGTTTTCTACAGCTATCAAATTGACTTGTTCTTGAATCTGTGAGTCCGATGAGGGAGCATGTCCCTCATCTGATCTGTCCTCATTCAGTGAGAGAGATCCGGAATTCCTGAAGACATATATGACTTGTGATGCTGTATGTGCATTAGGTCCTCTACCTGGTTCTTCACATAAAAGTTTGTTGAGTCATCAAAACAGAATACAACTCATCATAATGCTTTTCCAAATCGTAAAAATATTCTTAATAATCTGAAGCAAACTATGTAACATAAAATAATATGTACTTTAAGAAGGAAAATTAAATTCAAGCATGCAACTTGGGATTGAACAACCAGAGCTTACTCAGCTATACAAATAAGGGAATTGCTGGTAATGCATTCTCCTATACTATCCGCTTAAATGCATGTGCATCTGTTACCGATATTAAGGAGATGGAGAAGCTTTTGATGAAGAAGGAAAAAGATCCCCTGCTGATTGAATGGAATGGTTATGCAGTCGCTGCCAAAGGTTACATGAAAGCTGGTGATGTAGAAAATGCTTCAGAGTTCAGAGGTATTGAATAAATGCGAGTACCTAATGTAGGGAAAAATGCAAGGCTTGCTAATGAAGTCATTCTTTCCCTCTATGCTAGTATGGGAAAGAAAAATGATGTCTATCGTATATGGAACAAATTAAAGAATAGACGTAATGTCTGCAGTTCAAGTTATCTTTCCATGATAAGTGGACTGGAAAAGTTAGATGATATTGATGGTGCAGAGAAGATATTTGCCAAGTGCGAAGCAAAAAAGGTATATTTGACATCTCTAGATATTTGATGGAGGATTACTTGTTTGGGAATGTTAGAATATCATTACTATTAAGTTCTTAAATATGATATTTGTTCACTTTGGACAACTACCATATGTACATTGGTAAATATCTACGCATAGGTACGTCTTGTATTTATCAAATTATCAAGTAAGCAATATTATAAATGTTCTCTGTGATTTTCTCACAATCTGTCTTCTCTAAATTAAGATGGTCTCTGGGAAACACTGATTGCTTTTAGATGGTTTTGTTTAGCTACATCATTCTATGTGAAGTGTTTAAGAATTGAGAAATATGATATATAATTGTTTTGTTATCTGTTCTTGCATTTTTCTATTAGCTTTTCTTACACAAATTGAGGATCGAGGATGATATAAACTGGGAAAACACAAATCTGATGGTGTTTTTCGTAATTGGTAGCATGCCAATGAGTTGGTTTACTTTTGGATTGTTATGTTCGGTTTGCTCTTTTATCAGCCTAGTAAGGTCCTTTTATTTTGGGCATGTTATGTTTGGTTTGCTCAATTTTCAGCCTAGTAAGGTCCTCAAGAGATTATTTACTTCATACTTCAGTCAATAGCAGTTCCTCTGTTTTACTAACAAGACATATCTGATCCAATTCTTCGTCCACCGTTTCTTTTGCAGCATAGGAATACATATTGATAAGCTTAAAACTTATGTAAGTGCTCTTAAATAAGTACCACTTTGAAGCAGCTCCATCAGCTTTGGGCTACCAATCAAACTATTATGGCCCTGAACTCCCAGGAAATACTTCAGGTTTGCAACAAGAATACCATCAACAACAACAACCCGTACGCAGACCTTACCTCTACCCTAGGGTAGAGAGGCTGTTTCTAATAGACACTCGGCATCCTTCCCTCCAAGAACTTCCCACATTGCTCTTGGGGTGACTCGAACTCACACCCCTCTTGGTTGGAAGTTAGGGGGGGGGGGGGGGGCCAAGGGCGGTCTTTTTAAACATTCT